>APFE030131245.1:1567-15541 GCA_000404065.3 Pinus taeda
TTTAATATATATACGTTGATAGTATATATTTTATATTATCCATTTTGAAATATGAGGGCATGTATGCTTCAACTTTTAATAATGAAAAGCCAAATTATCTATAAATATATAACTCACTAATATTCACAATTCTTATTATTCAAAATAACAATTATATATGTTTTTGGGTTGTAGTTCGAGTGTTTAGGAGTGCGCTTTGTTTTCCTATCCACTCAGATTGAATTCCAAAGAATACGTTTGGTTGGGGTGATAAGGCTCAATGAGTGTAGAAGATCCATCTCTGATAAGAAGAGATTCTTCAATTCCAATTAAGGGATAATCAATGGAAACAAATCTTAGTTGACAATGGAGATTCTAGTGGATTTTAGGGCATAGTTTCAAAGTTGACTAAATTGACACTCTTAGAAATCCAAATAGGGATATTCAACTACATGTGGATAATAATTGATTATTCTACCTTTCTTTTGGTAACTCTAGTAGCTATGATAACCTTTTGGTTTTTGATTCTATTGCTAATGCTTGCTCTATGAAGCCAGAACAAGGGCTTAAAATTATTTTTCAACTATTTCATAAAGAATTTTTGGAGGTCAAATTTAATTCCATTCTTGGAGATTGTGGTTGAGAGAATATATTAATAGTCTCAAACAAACCCAACAAATTAAATCTACAAAATCTATCAATGTAAGCATCATTCCTAACGCCCTCCCTTAATGCTTACATTACAACCTCAATCATAAAAAATAAATACAAGAAATACCATACCGTATAGATAAAGAACTATGAGAAATCAACCACACCACACAAGAAATGCCATATAGATACAGAAATATCAAAAATCAAGAAATACCATATATAAATACGAACTATGAGAAATCAATAAATTCCATATAAAAATACCATATTGATATAGTAATATGAGAAATCTCAAATTAGTATCTAGGAAGATGTCATTTCAGAAACTCAATTTCAAATCCAAAATTAAAAACCTAAGATTTGCAATACAACAATCTTATACAAACAGTGCACATGGTTTGAATGAACACTAAACTCACAAATTAGTATCTAGGAAGATGTCATTTCAGAAACTCAATTTCAAATCCAAAATTAAAAACCTAAGATTTGCAATACAACAATCTTACACCAACACTGCACATGGTTTGAATGAACACTGAACATGGTCAGAATCGCATAATTAAAACAGGCTCTAATAAAATAATTTAGTTTTATTTAACAATAATATTCCACAACCTCTAATGATCAAACGCTGAGCCGGAACTGCTTTTCCCTAACCCTAACCCCCAACTGGATGCATAAAAAGGCAAGAGTATGGTTATGAGGCCCTAATTGCACACACAAGTCTGCTTCCATGTAGTTATAATCTAATTTGTAACAATTTTGGTGAAAATTTTATGTAATAAAAGTTAATAAAAGCAAAATAATAACCATCGTTGATTCGATAGTTATTCCAAGTTGAATGTTCAGGAAGACATCCTAGTGTGACTGTTCATTGGTTTATTATGACTAATGAATTTGACAAAAGCATAAAAAAACTTTAGGAAAAAAATCACATTTTTGACACATTTATTTATGAAAATAATTATTTATTTATTTATTTATTTGAAACACGATGCTTTATTTCAACCCGGCGTTAAACATAATGACTATTTGTGCGGGACAACTCCAATTTCAGAAGGCAGTTAGGAAAACGTGTCTTCCCGGCTAACTATGAGACAATAAATGTAATCAACTGTGTATCATTGCCACTAATAGCTTAGCTCCAATAACTCTCAATGCGTGCCTGACTGGCTGGACTCGTTGCGTATTAACAATTTTGGGTACGACACACGATATTCCTTCCTTTATTTTTCCATAATAACTGAAAAATTTACAGAGTTCGTTATATAACGTGGATACTGGAACCATAAACATTTATCATTTAACCTGTCTCTACATGATTTACATTATAAAATATTTGTATTTTGATGGAGACATCGTTAATATAAATCCAAAAGGTACAAAGAGAGGCCGATAGGATTATTAAATTGGAATTGTTGATTGTTTTTAGAAAAGTTAATTGGTTTGTGGGAAACCTTGTTTTTTTGGACTGGATCATTGTGCAATTACTTTTCTTTAGATGTTTTGTTTATATCTATATTACAAGGAACACATTGAATGTCTTATTTCATTTTAGAGTAAGTTAATTACCCAAAATCAAGAGGTTAATTACCCAAAATCAAGAAACCTCTATAGATGGCCAAGCATATACTAAGAATACATCTCATTCATATGCAATACCAAATCCATATTTTCTTTTCTCTGAATAAAATTTCAAAAGCATGAACACATGCCATTTCATATGCACAATAAACCCAACTTTTGAAATTTCAATGCTTAGATACATCCCATTCATATGCTACAGTAAACCCATATTTTCCTTAAATTTCAATCCATAAACACATCCATTCACGAGCCATAACAGAACCACAAAAAACAAAACCGCCTGACTCGTTAATACATTATATACTCAGAGAGAGGTAAGATGAAAGGACAACACTGTCTACGGATCCTCCATGTCTCCGAAGGAGATGAGGACTGTGACCCATTAATGCATTGTCTTCTCAAGAGTGCGAGGTAAGACTAAAGAAAATCACTAGCTACGGATGTTTCATGTCTCCATAACGCCTTGATAAATCTTCATTTATTTTGTAAATACAATAATTTGATTGCATTTTAACACTGTAAATACTAAAAATGAGCCCATAAAGAGCAGATAATCAAGAAGGAAACACTTCAATCACAGATTGGAAATCAGGAATGGTGATTTCCAAAATCTGATAGGATTATTAAATTAGCATAAACAAAAACGAGAAATTAGCATGATGGTTTGATGTCTGAAACATCAAACAAGGTCGCACAGCCTTGTGATTTTAAATATGGCAATTTTTTTTTAAGTTTGGTTGAAAATTGACTACCAACGTAACCCAAGATCCCTGGCACATTTGATTTTCACCATCCTTTTAAATTGCAAATTTATAATTCGTATTAATAATGTGTTGCCTTGCTAGTATTCTTCTCTCTTCCATATCCCATGCCCATCTGATTACAGCACCAATTAATAATATGTTTTAAAAGAATAATGTGTTTGCTATTTTGAATTAATTATTTGTGGCTCTACACAATAGATGTTGCCAATCTGCAAGTTTTTTGTAGATTAAAGAGGAAATTGTCATTGATTTGTGAGGTTCAATTTCTGATTTCGAGCATCTTCTTTCAAATATGAAATTTAGGCTTGTTTGTGCAGGGATATAAGTTTTAATGCAGATTGCAGCAAGTTTCTATTGTACATTTGAAGTGTCTTATTGATGATTTTAATGGATTTTTGCTTTAAATAGGGCTGCCCCCTTGGAGCTATCACGCACTAGTTCCAAAGAGAGAAGAGTGGTGTTGGTGGCAATGACAACACTGCTTGCTGTCCACTTGGGGCCCTTCAAAAGAAGGGACCACTTTGGGTGCTAACAAATCCCACATATATCTCACTGTTATGGTAACCTGTGATCATAGTCTACTTCCAGGGTGTATAACATTACACATTTTGCTGCTTAAATCAATAAACCGTATAAGATTAGTGGAACTAGTCTGAAGAAAGAAACCTTCCACTCACCTTAATCAATAAAATCAATATGAAAATGAATGAAACAGGTTTCCTTTTATGCAAAAAGTAAATACATGATATAAATACTTCAATATTTTCCAAGCGTTTCCTAGATTCTATTCAGAGCTAGCAAACACAAGCACAATGATGTTGCTACGTTCATTGCTTGGATACAACCTAACAGGCCAAAATATTCAGCACAATGATAACACCCTCAACAATCAGAAGCAAACCTCAATCATCATGTAATTAACATTCAAAAGATAAGAAGGTTATGGTAAAACTAACAACAACAGGTTATTTACATAAATACCAGTAACAAACATTTTACAAAGTTCCAAACATAGGCAATAAACCAATCAACAAGAACATTACTCCATAATTAATTTTTAATGTGTGATGGCTAACCCACATGAAACTGAGTTCAAAATTTCATTCTACATATACAGTCAAATTACTTAAGCCTTTATTGCTTGCTGAAAATATTTTGTTGCAAGGAACTTTCACATGTTAGCTCAACCTTAACATTTCTTTCTATTCTTTTGGGTCATGGAATAGTATTGTTTCCCATCAAGCCTAAAACAACATGATATCCTTGTCAAATTGCATTCTACATTTTTCAAACAACAACAAAAAATATGAATGACTGCCACTATGGAAATAAAAATGCTTAAAACATAAAATGAAGTTTGTAAAGTAACCACAAGATTTGAGGTCTTAAGTCATTGCTAGAATTAAGATTACATATAATTCACAATATTAAAACAATCAAAATGCATCCACCTCAAATACAAATAAAACATCACCTTTGCAAAATAATACCACCAGTAAACAATTTAGGCGGGATTGCTTAAATGTTTAAAAATGTATTAATTTGTGTATTAAGGATTAAAAGCAAATCACAGTTACCAATATGATTATAACAATTAGAGGAAAAATTATTAAATCCCAGCAATGAATAACTATTATCTCTTACCACATTTAGGCTTTTCAGTTGTATTACATACTATGGAAACATATTAATTAATTTAACAGTTTCCACTGTGTGATGGTATACGAACGACAAGGTAATTCCATCATAGAAT
Source organism: Pinus taeda (assembly GCA_000404065.3). Classification (NCBI taxonomy): domain Eukaryota; kingdom Viridiplantae; phylum Streptophyta; class Pinopsida; order Pinales; family Pinaceae; genus Pinus; species Pinus taeda. The sequence continues at coordinate 6,305 of APFE030131245.1, forward strand.
ATAAGACATAGGATCTTCCAAACAAATTTAAAAAGGTCGGTAATACTATTTATGAACCGATTGATAACTTATGTTTTTTACAATTACCTTAACCAGTGGTTTGTCAATGGTCACAATTACAAAATATTCAATTCAGTATCATCCCCTTTGTTAAGATCACTTTCTTTCTCAGATAGTACTCCCTTTGTGAGGATACAATCTCCATCTTCATTCTAAACCATTACTAATTTTCTGTAAGTAAGATAGGTATCAAATTCAGTTGCAAACCAAAAACGTCCTGGGTAGATTACATGATGCTCACAATTTTAGGAGTATGGGAATAAAATATATACAGATCTAATGGATGATAGATAGTATTTGGAATGATAGGGCTTGGAATAAGTGAGAAGGAATCCTTCCAAGGGCTTCATCGCGATGATGGGAAGACGGTTTATAAACATACATTTCCCTTTTCTTGACATAACATCTGTAAAGGATGTGACAGGAAACTTTTTCCTCATTCCCCTATGTCAACATAGTTGCAAGGTGCGAGATATTCAACAGACAGTTACACTTCATGTTTCGCCTTTGCTGCTTAACAATAGAATAACTCTTAGCGAGAACATTTCATTAATTTATCTTAAGACCATGGAGATATTTGAATAATAAATCAGAGAATTTGCATATATTGTTTAACAAGTTTCAGAATCCAATTTAATACAAAATTTAAATAGAAAACTTGAACTAGTTTTGTAATTGGAAGCCAGACTTTTCGGAAGATGTAGCAGAAATTCATTACAATTGCTGATAGTAACTTAATAGCAATATTTGCATTTAAGCAAATAACGAGAATATCTTGTGTGGACTAAAAAGCAAGAGGGAATTCTGGTTATACATATATTATCATGGAAATCTCAAGTTGTTTAAGTGTTCATGTATGAGTTTACCATGCCCTGTTCTTAATAAATTGAATCGGATATTCACGCTTTCTGTGTCATGAGGCATAAAAAGAACCCATAAACTCGACCTGAGTAAATGCGAGATATATGAAACTGCATTTAGGCTTTTCAGTTGTATTAAATACTATGGAAACATATTAATTAATTTAACAATTTCCACTGTGTGATGGTATATGAATGACAAGGTAATTCCATAATAGAATATAAGACATTGGATCTTCCAAACAAATTTAGAAAGGTCGGTAATACCATTTATGAACCAATTGATAACTTGTGTTTTTTACATTTACCTTAACCAGTGGTCTGTCAATGGTCACGATTACAAAATATTCAAGTCAATATCATTCCCTTTGTTAAGATCACTTTCTTTCTCAGATAATACTCCCTTTGTGAGGATACAGTCTCCATCTTCATTCTAGACCATTACTAATTTTCTATAAGTAAGATAGGTATCAGATTCAGTTGCAAATCAAAAACTTTCTGGGTAGATTACATGATGCTCACAATTTTAGGAGTATGGGAGTAAAATATATACAGAGCTGATGGATGAAAGATAGATTTTGGAATGATAGGGCTTGGAATAAGTGAGAAGGAATCCTTCCAAGGGCTTCATCGCGATGATGGGAAGATGGTTTATAAAAATACATTTCCTTTTTCTTGACATAACATCTATAAAGGATGTGACAGAAAACATCTCCCTCATTCCCCTATGTCAACATAGTTGCAAGCAGCGAGATATTCAATAGACAGTTACACTTCATGTTCCGCCTTTGCTGCTTAACAATAGAATAACTCTTAGTGAGACCATTTCATTAATTTATCTTAAGACCATGGGGATATTTGAATAATAAATCAGGGAATTTGCAGATATTGTTGAACAAGTTTCGGAATCCAATTTAATACAAAATTTAAATAGCAAACTCGAACTAGTTTTGTAATTAGAAGCCAGACTTTTCGGAAGATGTAGCAGAAATTCATTACAATTGTTATAGTAACTTAATAGCAATATTTGCATTTAAGGAAAATAACGAGAAGATATTTTGCGGACTAAAAACTAGGAAGGAAATCTGGTTACACATATATTATCATGGAAATCTCAAGTTGTTTAAGTGTTCATGTATGAGTTTACCATACCCTGTTCTTAATAAATTGAATTGGATATTCACACTTTCTGTGTCATGAGGCATAAAAAGAACCCATAAACTCGACTTGAGTAAATGCGAGATATATGAAACTGCATTTACCACAAGGTTCTCTTGTGCAAGACTAATGGAAGAAACAAAAATATGGAGCAGCTTTCATAGACAACTGCAGAGTCCAAACCTAAACAATTATACAAACAATATAATCTATAATTACTATTATCACTTACTTTATCAAGCTTCTCGAAGGTGCCTGCACAACATAGAATCCATCCTTTGATAGCTTCTCCAGCAACAGTTGAAAGCCAGGTGGGCCATCCCGCAACAACTTGCTCTCCATGTATGTACTTGGAAGGATTGCTCAGCATGGGATTGGGCTTCTCCCTTCGCCTCTCCTGTGCCAGCTGTGCCACATCTGCGGCAAGATCAGCATTACGTTTACTCCTCACCTTGGCTACCTCTTTCCCCTCTCCAACTCTATTGGAGACTTGAACATTCTCGAGCTTCTGGACAGAAGCATTTGACCTTCTTCTAGATGTAATCTGAACAAGCCTTTCCTTAGGGCTTGCAGGATCTTCCACGGGGGCTGGAGCTGGCTGCTTGGCAAAATATACACCCCATCCCTCATTCACCGCAGCTCACAAGACCTGTTCACATCTATCCATAGCTCAATTCGAACAACATAGTAGAGAATACAGAATCTAATCCACTATTTCAAACCCTAATCGACAAAACCTTGAAGTCTAGAGCTCGATTCCCTGTTATTTACATGAAGGCATCTCACATGAATTTTTCACTGGTATCCCCAACTCAATTTGCAGAAATTCATAAAGAAACAGAATCTCATCCACTGCTTCAAACCCTAATACACCAAGCCTTAAATTCTAGAGCTCGATGCACTGTTGTTTACACAACGACAGCTCATGAGACCTGTTCACCGCTATCCACAGCTCAATATGTAGAACATCATAAATAATAGGCAATCTGATCCACTGCCGTGAACCCTAATCCACAATACCTCAAACTCTACAGCCCGAGTGAATGCTCATTTTCAAAAACACAAAAACATTATTGCAGAGGGCGTGGAAGAGAAAATAAAGAGCACAAAATGGACGGATATGGAGGAAGAGTAGGAAACAGATGGATATGGTGGAAGAAAGCAGGATGTTTTTCCGAAATTGCTGAGAATAAAAAGAAATTGCATGACACATATGAAAAATTTCCTGCTGAATGCCCACTGAATGTGGACGCCAGGTGTCAACATTAGAAACAAAAGGACGACGAAAGTCTCACTGAAAGGAAGGCCTATCTGCCTAAATATAGTAGTTTAAAATTTTCCTATTTTATATATCATGAGTATATATTTATTTTAAATGTGGATTTATTATTTATATAGGATGAATTTTTATTATTATTATGCTAATAGGTTTGCCATAATAGAGTTTTTAAGATTTGAGAGGACATTTTTCCTCCGCATTGAATCCAAAATTTTGTAACTAGACTTTGGGTTGCACAATAACTTTTTCTCATACTTTTGCATTAAAGTTGCACAATAAAGAGTTCCTCAATAAGTTGAGGAAATCATTTCTTGAACCCAGAACAAGCACAATGAGCTTCATGATAAACATTGCATTTCTCCCACAATTGAAATTGACAACCAAGTTTGGTTTCCCTCCAAAAAGAAGGATGTTCTATAAGTTAACAACATTGAGGTACCACATGTATTCAATGCTCAAAGAGTAATGCATTGGCAATAGACATTTCCATGTAATTGATTTCAAATGTTTAATGGCTAAAGCATTATGTTCTACCTCCATTGAACCCACTTATGAATATCCACAACAACCACTTCATTCGTTTTCAGAATATATTGCATCACATATTCGATCAACCATGCACTTAATTAATTTTGGCCAACACAATCATCCTCAAGACTATTAATGAGGCTTCCTCAGTTAGGATATTAAGAATGACATGGAAAAAAAACAATGAGAGAAAGTAATGTATGAGTCAAACGACATACACTTACAATGAAATTTTGTCGTTTTTATTTCATTTAAAAATTATATATATATATATATATAGTAGATGCAATCGTTCGATCTTACTACGATTATGACAATGATAATTGACAATATTTTCTACATTCCTCTTACAAGAAAATAAGTTTAGTAAAATCCAGTTAAATTTAGTAAATGGAATATGAAACTGGGAAAGCAAAATCCAACTTCAACTATTCAAGAAATTTAACCACCAACCTTAAAAGCATACTTTGTTCCAACCAATCCTTCTATGACTTGTTCAAAAGATGAAGCTCATTGCGAGAGCTGGAAATATCACAATTTTTTTTTTTGTTAATGAGAATTTTGTTGAACATCGTATTTTTTTAATTGATAAAAATTTTAATTATAAATTGTGTTCATAATATTTATTTGATATGGACACTAGGCTACTTCTTGATGTATATGATTACAAATTATAAATTAAAAAGAAAAAATATAAATACATTAAACAATCTAAATTTATTATAACATTTATTATTTTAAACCAAAATACACTTCCTTCCATTTAACATTCCTATCATTTAACATTCCTTCCATTTAACATTCCTATAGACCTCTCTTTACGACTTTTAAAACTATACCACTCACTTAATTTATCCCTCTACCACAAACTTAGCATCTTCATAAAGGAAATCTCTCTACTACATACTTGGCATCTTCATAAAATAATTTGCTTGGTTGGTCGGCATCTTCAATATAAGTTTATCTGCAATGTACTTGTCATTTCATAAAGTAACTAGGGGTTTTGTGCATTTTTATATAATGCTGCATACCTAATTTGTTTCGGAGTTGTTTTTAGTTCGACTTTTTGAATTAATCTAGCGGAATAATTTGTGGTGAAATATTGATTTTTGTTATTTAAACTAGTTGTTTGACTGTATATATGGATTCAACACCCTAAAAACCCACTTGGGCACTTCTATTGTACAGTGGTTACCCATCAAACTTGTGATTTCAATAAATTTCTGCCGAATTTTAGAGACTAGTTTTTTAACTATATATATGGATTCAACACTCTGAAAAACCCCTAAGCACTTCTATTGTAAAGTGGTTACCCATCAAATTTGTGATTTCAATGAATTCCTGCCGGATTTTAGAGAAATTAGATCGGAAAAATCTACCAAAAAAACTTCCAAAAAATCAGACTACAAACAACTAGATTTGTTTTTCCCCCACTGTTTGGGTGAAGCGCTAGATAGCATTGATTTTATAAATAAATTTGATGTGATGGCAAAGCTTTTGCGTGGTTTTCCCTTTCATTTATGGTGCAAGCGATTGAACACTTCATTTCCAGTGGTGTTCAGTGAGTTTTTTCATGGTTTTCACTCTAAATTTTGTAATTTGGTGGTTGAAATCCTTTTTGCAATTAGTACTTATGGATATAGTGTGAAGTTGGCGCAAGTGTAAGCCAATTTTGTGGGAACCTTTTCTCTTATTAACTGCGCAGAAATCTCTTAATTGTGCAGCAATGAAAAAATATAAAGCAACTAGAACTTGCATGAGTGCAGATCAAAATTTGTTATTTTATAATTATTATAGTTCAATAGCGAGAGTACAAGTCAAACTTAAACCATGGATCCATGGGAATACAAATAATTGTAGAATTTAATCTTCTTTGGAGTGGTCATTGGTAGTAACATCATTGGCCACTTCTGTTTTCTTTCGAATGAAAAATCAAGTCGAAAGAGTGCCCAGCTAAAATTTTCTACTTCGTAGATAGATGGTATAAGCTTCTACCAAGAAAAATTCTTTAGTAAAAATAAGTTAAATGTTAATTTAATGCGAGTGATTTATAAACTGAAGCGAATAGAATATTTCATTGATTTGAATTTTGTATAATCAAAGTGTTTTAATATGTATTTAAAAAATATTTTAAAATAACAACAATTTCAAAATATAAAATAATTAGTGGAGTTATATAAATTAAATTTCTAATAAATGTAACTAAGCATTATGTATCAAAAATATATTTCAAGTTGCTTAAATTTTAAAAATATAAGAATTTAACTCAATTATATTTTTATTTAAAATAGATGTTATTTATATGTGAGATTTTTTTGAAATGTTTTTTGGTTTATTTTCTGATGTAATTTGTCTAGAATTCCATAGAGATTCATTGAAATGACAAGTTTTAGAGTTGAACTCTCACAATCGAAGTGCCATAGGGTTATTTGAGGTGTTGAATCCATATATGTAGTAAAAAAAATAATTTAAACAACACAAATCAAGATTTGACCACAAATTTTTTCTTGCGATTCCAACTAGAAATCTATCAGAAACTCCAAAATCCTTTAATATATATATATATAATATATAATATATAATATTATATATATATATAGTTTAACAAGGTCGGGTAGTTGATATATTATCAAAAGCTTTGTTGGAGCAAGCTTCTATTACAAACGACTGCAAAAAGATAAACATCTAAGCCATGAGATAGGAACGTAGTCTCTTCTCCTAGGCTCGTGTTCCAGACTTCATGTATTTTTATGAGTATTCTAGTGTACTACTTAACAAACTGACCTACTAGAAAGATAAACTTACATGTCATGGGTTCTCTGACAGTTTTTCATGGCTTATAGATTGTTTGCTCCTGAGTTGGTTGTTTCCTCTTTTCATATTTGACCGAGTTCCATTTGTGTTGATTTCATGTTCTTCCTTTGGCTTTGCATTTTGCTCCTTGTTTTGTTGTGCTTCCTTGAATTTGTATTCCCTGAGGTACTTTTTCTTCTGCTGATGTTGACCACTTTCCTTTTGTCGGACACAAGAACCATTGGAATCAATGAACGGGGTTTTCAGATTAATGACGGCCAAGATTAAGCCGCATAGTTCGGAATCATGAGATGGACGGTGGAGATTAACCAGGGCGTTGGTGGGAGAGGAGTCTGGAGGAATCGTCGATGAATAAAATCAATGGTCATCGGGCTCGAAAAAGTTCGAATGATAACCAAGGAGAGAGGCGGATTAATGGAGATGGTATTTCGGGCGGAGAAAAATCCATGAGTGGTAAAAAGGGGAGGTCGCCCGATTCCACTGACTAGACGACATGTAGCATTAGAGAAAAGAGAGAAAACTGCTTTTCGGGCAGGTAATCTCCGAGCTTCATGTCGGCCCAATATCGAAGTGAACCGTCAGATCCGATGAGGACAGATCGGCGGTGGGAGAAAGTTGCACAAGTTTGGAAGGACAGGTTGATCGCCAACCATCGGATCAAGCGTCCAATGAACGATCCAGATTTGATCAGGGATCAGAGGGAGGAAAGAAAAGTGATACAGAAAAGGCTTGGGAGGGCGGACCTAGTGATAGATATAGGTGCAAATGAATGCTTATTTGAAGTCCATATTAAGCACTCGGTCATGTTTTTCCTTGATATTTCAATAACAATGAGGTACCAAAGAAAGGACCAAAATCTAGACATAACAGAGGCTTTACGCCGCAATGGGTCGCTGAGTGGAGGGAGTGGAGGGAATGAAGGGATATGGGGTGAGTGCGATGGGTAAGAAGAGGGTAGGGGGCTTAAATAAAGTCCACGCTTAGCAGTGGTAACACTGCGGGCTGTTATATAAGGCTAGAATGGGCTTTAAAACCAAAGAAGCGCTATACTGACCTGGAAGATGAATATTTCTTCACTGAGATAGCTTCTGCAATTTTTGTGAATGCACCCTCTATTCTTATAGTGCTTCAACGCCGCCCAAACCATGCCTTCGATGAAATAGTTTGCAACATGGTTCTTGAGACCATGGTTGCAGTCTTCTTTCCTGCTATTTCTCATGCTAGTGTCTGAAGTTTCATGGATTTTCCTTTGCATTTCCAGGATTTCCTGGCTGTTACTGCAATGATGAGTCCTTTGTTGCTTTTTGACTGTTGTTTTTTTATTTATTGCTTTTATCCCTTGTGGTTTTTCCTTGATGTTGGTGAGCTTTATACTTGTGCTTTTCGCTGCTCATGAAAGAACAGAGTTATAATATTCTTCCTGGTTTTCACGAACATGCTTTTCATTTTTTCCCATTACTTGGTTTGCAGAATAATCCTTCTATTGATTGTGATTTATCAAGACATGTCTGAAGATTACATTGCCAAATCCTTCCAAGTTCTCCCTGATTCTTCTAAGAATTTTGTTCATGAACTCATTGGTTGGATTTTTGTTTCTTTCCATTGCCTCTATTATTATGGTCGAGTCTCCTATTATGATAGGATTTTGAATTTCTCTTTCTTTTGTTATTCTTGTTCCCATCAGCAAGTTGTGTGCTTCTGCCCTATTATTTGAGATTTGTCCCAATCCCCATTCATATGTGAAAGTTTTTTACCCATCAGGATCTAGGATTATTCTCCCTACCCCTGCCTTTCCCGGGTTATGCTTTGAGGCCCCATCAAAGTATAGACAATATCTATTCTAATTTTTCTTCTAGTGTGTTAGTTCCTCTTCACTCATTCTTATTTTCCATATATTTCCTGAGTTTATCTTCCTGTTTCCTTTTTGTCCATTATTATTTATTATGGCTTTGTTGAGCCATTCTTGCTCTTCCTGCTAAAGATTGTTATAATCTGTTGGTGTTGTTCCTTTGACATTGAAGATTTCAGAAGTTAAACCCCACATTTTTTAGAGGGTCTTCCCTATCCTTGGAATTTGATTTTTGAATATGCACTTATTTTGTGTCAACCACATTTGCCAAAATAGAACTACTGGAATGCACTTCCATACTCTCTGAATTGTGAATTTCTTCTTTGTTGTGTATGGATAGGCCTTCTTGAGGGTATGGAGAAAATCAGGCAAGGGCTTTTCAAAATTTATTATTATTTCCAATGGACTTATCAGTTGCTGCCAACATTCTTTGGCAAAGGTGCATTCTTGGAATAAGTGTTGAATATTTTCTTCAACCTGCATGCATAATGGGCATCGTGTTGGGCCTTGAAAGCCTTTTTTTTTTAAGTTGTCACTGGTCAATATTCTCCCTTTTAAAAGAGTCCAGATGAACATTTTGATCTTACGCAGACTTTTGATTTCCATGCTATTTTCCAAGAATCCAGTCTTGTTGATTTGGTTGTTCCTGAAAGATTTTATATACAGTCCCAACTGTGTAATGTCTGTAT
>APFE030131248.1:0-26563 GCA_000404065.3 Pinus taeda
GGAAGGTTGTGTACAGTCGAGATGTGATGTTCAGAGAGGTGAAAGATGTTATTAAACATGAAGTCCAACCAAAGGAACCTGTGGAGATAGAGTTTGAACTAAAGGAGGAAGAATCAGACTCTGTAGCAGAGGAGGAATCAGAAGATGAAGAGCCACAAACTCCGGCTGTGAGAAGATCAGCTCGAGAAAGAAGGCAGCCAGAAAGGTAGAGTCCATCTGCTTTCTGTTCAAACTTTGATTTGTCTGTTACTGATGATGATCCCAGAACTGTGAAGGAAGCAGTGGATTCAAAGGATGGAAAACTCTGGAAAGAGGCCATGGTTGATGAAATGGCATCTTTGCACAAAAATGAGGCTTGGGATCTGGTGGAGTTGCCGGCTGGAAGGAAACTCATTGGCAAAAAATGGGTGTTCAGAAGAAGACAAATGCAGAAGGGAAGGTGGAGAAATACAAAGCTCGGTTGGTAGCAAAAGGTTATTCCCAGGTGCCGAGAATTGATTTTGGTGATATTTTTTTCTCCTGTTGCCAAGGTAACTTCTATTAGATTACTTTTATTTGTTGCTGCTGCTTTTTATTTTGAGGTAGAACAGATGGATGTAAGACAACATTTCTTCACGGGGATTTGGAAGAGGAAATCTACATGAAGCAACCTGAAGGCTTTGCGGTGAAGGGTAAGAAAGAACTGGTATGCAAGTTAAAGAAGTCTGTGTATGGGTTAAAACAGTCACCAAGGATGTGGTATTAGAAATTTGATACATTTATACAGGGACTTGGCTTCACCAAAAGCAAAGCAGATTACTGTGTGTATTTTAAATTAATTGGTGACAATGTTATTTAAAGATCTTGGTGCTGCAAACTATATTTTGGGCATGGAAATTAAAAGAGATCAGACAAAGGGGAAGCTCTAGTTAAACCAGAGGAAGTATGTCGAGACAATATTGCAGAGGTTTAATATGCAGGATAGTAGACTAGTGAAGGTTCCTATTCCTGTAGGTGTAAAGTTATCTGTTGAACAGTGTCCCAAGACACAAGAAGAGGAAGAGGACAGTCCCATGTTCAATATGCAAGTGCAGTCGGTAGCCTAATGTATGCGATGGTCTGTAATAGACTAGACATTGCACATGCAGTGGGAGTATTGAGCAGGTTTATGTCAAAACCAGGGAAGGAGCACTGGACAGCAGTGAAGCGGGTGTTATAGCTCCAAATCTCACTCTTGATATTTGTGATGCTGAAAATTTATGGCCTAGGGCAACCCCTCCTTCCAGACTTGGTCCAAATACTTAAAAAACAGTGTTTTACTCCCTGTACGCGACATTGCCCTGAGCTAAACGCGTGTGTACGCGGTCAGTGTATACCCAACCCGCGTATATGTCTTAAAACACTTAAAAAAATTAAATCTCTTTAATTTTGGGCGGAGATCACGGGTTTTACCTGTTGATTACCTATTAGTGCCTGTGGCCCCAACTGTTCCCAACAAATTCCCAACTAAAAAACTACTTTGGGAGAAGTATAAAAGGGCTTCAATGGGAAGGCCTTAAGGAGGAGAGAAGAGAGAGAATTACTCTGCTGAGGTTATCCCTGATCAAGTCTGAAGATCCCTATGCTTCTAACACTTCCCCCTGTTATCACCCCAAGAAACTCTCCTAGGTTGTATCTCGGAGATGCCCGAGAACATTACAAACTCAACATAAATGTTGGAAATGAATGAATGGAAAGAATGATGCTTGTTCAAGCCAGGTAACCACTTCTACTATGCTTAACTCCAGACATGGGTGAACACCCCCAGACTACAAGGCTTTAGACCACCAATTACTCACAGTGTAAGGATTTGGTGAATATGGAGAATACTGACCGCACCAGTAGATGCACAAGACCATGTGATGGCCGGCTGCAACCAGTGAAATGGTCTACAAATCTATTTCCTAATGCACAAACAAGATGACAACTCTCTGGCACTAAGTTAACAGAAAACTGCATAACATATTCAATGATACATACTAGACTTCAACACAGAGGTGGGATGACAGCCCCTCTAATGCTAAATATCAAGAGCACATGAACAACGCATAACAGGCACAACCTAGAAAAGAATAGAAGTGGAAAGTGAGTAATTAACAGCAAAAGAAGCTTGTATTAGCTAAAAATGAAGACCAGACGTTGCAAGTATCAAAGTAGTTACAGTCTCCAGAAGTTGAACCTTACATCAAAACAACAACCATCAACCCTCATCACATTGTGTTTTTGGGTATATATAGAGTTTGATTACAAAGATGTTCTGCTACCAGGCGTGGAGGGGTCATAAGTGACCACCAACCGCTTTAATTGATTGATGGAGTCTCTGCTACAATCTGTTTGTCTCAATGAGCGAAATTGATCTTCTTGGATGCGCTGTTGTACTCCTCGAGAAAGTGGAGTGTAGTATGGATGCAATTCCATAACTGCTAAGTACGTTTAACTGCTCGAGGCACGTCCTCTTTCTCCCTGGCCATATTGCGTCTTGAATGCAGTGGTTAAGGATGAAATGTGCCGAGTACTAAACACTGGCCACCTTCGTCCTTTGGGAGCACAGAACAGTCAAAGGTGGCATACTGCATGGCGGGTGGACGATCTGGTCAGAGGAGCAACAATGGCCGTCGGATGGAACAGACAGACGACGGAGATCTCTCGGCTAGAGGAATCGGGCGGAAGCGGGAACAAGCGATCGAGAGTCGTTGGATTGCGTAGATGAACGACAGAGATTGGTTCGTAGAGGCTATCAGGAGATATGGGAGCGGGATGAATGAGGGCCCTTGGATCTCATATGATCAGATCCAACGATGATCGGGGGCGGAAGATGCGCGGGGATTTAACGGCCGGGAAAAATGGTTTGAGCGGCTGGCGGTATTGATCGCACCACTTTAGAGCCTACGGCGGTATTCGTAGACAGGCTTGTGATCACACTTATCGCATGACGCGTGACGGATGGGACAGGGTAGAAACCGCTATCCCCGTCGGCTAACACGCGGGCAGTTCACGGGTGTGGGAGGAGAGGATAACATCGGATCACACGGCAGGAACGATTGGACGACGAAAGAGATAACATGTTAACGAGCAGGGGAAGTGGTAGAGACCATTAGATCGTGATGCATTGATCGGACGGCGTGGGTTTAATCTCACAGGCTTCCGACTGATGTGACAGGGAAATAATAAATTAAGGATTAGGCTAAGGCGCAGGGTTATATGGGTTTCATACTTAGCGCCTGGGGGCTATATTGAAATGGCACTTATGCTGAGTATTGGAGGAAAACAGGGGTAGCAGGGGTTAAGAGAGTGTAAGGAGGATGAAGGAGAAGGAAGGAACAAACTACTGCGCGTTGCCTTCTAAACATAACACATGGCCAAACTTGTATTCGGTCCTCCAAATGCCGAATTGAATAGCAGAGCTAACACTGGCTCCTTCTGGGGATTATATCTTCCCTACGAAGTCTCAAGAACTGCAGACCAATGCCTTTCCTATGAAAAACAAATTAGCAAAATTTCCTAGTGTTCCATTGGGCATGGAGTCTACTTTGCTTATACTAAATCGATAAAACAAAATATTTACAACTTTAAGGCCAAAAGACCTTAAATCACATAAATTTTCAGAAAACGCCCATTAATTGGGCCATCAAAAACTGCCTCTCCTTCCATGCTTTTCAGCATGAAGGTATTGTTCCCTTGGACCTGAGAAATGATAAAAGGCCCTGTCCAGAAGGCATCAAACTTTCCATGGTTGCCTTTCTTTTCTTTCAGTGCATCCCACTTCAGGACCAAGTCTCCAACCTAAAAATTATCTAATTTTGTCCCTTTGTCAAAAGCATGCTTGATCTTTTTCTGATGTGCTGCAAACTTTTCAAGCAGCTGTGCTCTGATTTGATGTACCTCTGCTAAATCAGTGATCCTTTTTGCCATGTCTTCTTCCTCATCCTGTTCTTGTTACAGGAACTTTGCCACAGGGAGAGTTAACTGAATTAGGAACACAGCTTCGGTGCCATACACCAGGTTGAATGGAGAATTCCCTGTGGATCTCTTCATGGTCACTCTGTCAGCCCAAAGTGCATATTTGAGCTTAGAATCCAAATTCTTTTTGTTGTCATCCAACAACTTTTTAATTAACCTTATCAGATTTTTGTTGGAAGATTCTTCTACACCATTGCCTTGAGGGTAATATGAGGTGGAATGAACTAGCTTAATGCCCATTGAATCACACATTTCCACCAATTCTTTTGCCCTAAAGGCTGCTGCATTGTCTGTGACTAGTTTATGTGGACAACCAAATCTGGTAAATATATGCTCTATCAAAAACTTCATGACCACATTATGATCAACCTTTCTGGTAGGGATTGCTTCAATCCATTTAGTGAAGTAGTCAGTGGCTACTAGGATCCATCTGTGTTGGCCACTGGAGTGTGGATTGATTTCTCCAATAAAATCCAAGCCCCACTGCTAAAAAGGTCCTTTTGCATGTATTGGCTTTAAGGGCAGGGACTTCAACTGCTGTTTCCCTTCAAATATTTGGCACCTGTCACAAGATTTAACAAATCAAAATACATCAGAAAATAAGGAGGGCCAATAATATCCAGCTCTGAGGATTTTATGAGCTGTAGTCTTCCAATAATGGTGTCCTCCACACATGCTGGAATGAAACTGCTGCATAACTTCCATTGATTTTTCTTTGTCGAGATACCTCAAAAGCATTCCAGATGGATCCCTCCAATAGAGCAGATTTTCATTAATGCAATATTTAGCTGCCCTAAGCTTAATAGTTCTGGCTTTACTTTGAGTAAATCTGGGAGGGATTTCTAGCTTCAGCAAGAATTTAACTATTGCAGAATACCAATCACAAGAAGCTAGATTTTTTGCCACTGACTGCTTTCTCTCTAGTTCAGCTGCTTCTTCTTCTTCTATTTGACCCTTTTTTGCATCTATGCTTATGATATTTATGTTTAATGTTCTGCAATTTTCTTCAGCTAATAGTTTGGCAAGGCCCTGACCTCTGACAAGTTTGGTGGGCTTCAATTCTATAGTAAACTTAATTAGTTTTGCAGTCCATCTAGCCCTTCTTCCATCAACATCAGGCTGTGTTAGGACATCTTTTATTGAAGCAGAGGGTACATATGCAATTAACTTGGAATGCAAAATATAAACTCTGAAAGCTTTCAAAAACTTGATAAGAGCATATGCCTATTTCTCAAAGATATCATACCTCAGCTCAACATCCCTTAAGGTTTTGCTGAAAAATGCCACTGGATGCTCTGAGCCTTCTTCATCTGCTTGCAATAAAACTGCTGCGAGGGTGTCTTCAGAGGCAAATGAAAATATATGGAACTCCTTGCTATAATATGGGTTGATTAGAGTAGGAGCTTCCATAATGGCTTTCTTAATGGACTCAAAGGATCTTCTTGCTGCTTCAGTCCATTTGATCTCTGACCCCTTTCTCAACATGGAGGTAATATGCTTCACCAGTTCTGCGAAATTTGGGATAAACCTCCTCACAAAGTTTATTTTACCCAGAAAGGACTGGATATCCTTCTTTGATCTTGGGATATACAAATTCTATATTGCCTTTACTTTTTCTGGGTCAATCCGGACACCTGCAGCAGAAACAACATGTCCCAACAGCTTGCCTTCTTCTAAAGCAAATTGTGACTTCTTAGGATTGACTAAAATCCCAAACCTTCTGCACTTCAAGAACACTTTCTTCAAATGCTGCAAATGGTCTTGATGGCTGCTGGAGTATATTGTAATATCATCAAGGTAGATAAGGATAAAGTTATCCTTCTCTCCCACAAATGCTATATCCATAGCTCTCTGAAAGGTGGCTCCAGCATTCATCAATCCAAAAGACATCTTGGCATACATAAAAGTGCCGGAAGGAGTGGTGAATGCAGTCTTCTCTTGGTCATCTGGATGCACAACAACCTGATTAAAGCCTGAAAATCCATCTAGGAGGGACATCACTTTGGCTCCTGAGACCCTTTGCAGCAAATGCTCCATCTTGGGTAGGGGATAATTGTCTTTCTTAGAGCATTTGTTTAAGTTTCTGAAATCAACACAGAGTCTGATTTCTCCACTTTTCTTCCTCACCACTACTAGGTTGGCTAACCACTTGGAATATCTGAGAGGGACTATGATCTTGGCAGCCAATAACTTCTTGATTTCTTTCTCGATTAGAGGAAGGAGCAAGGGGTTTATTGGTCTCAGCTTTTGCTTGAAAGGGATGGTGTCTTTCTCTAAAGGGATTTTATGCTGGATGATGTTCTTATCATAAGTTTTCAGGTCACTATATTCCCAGGCAAAGACATCAACAAATTGCTTCATTAAATTGCAGTACTCAGTGCTTTGGTCGGCAGACAAATGAGTAGACAGATTTATATATCTTGGCTGACCTAGATTCCCTATATTATGCTTACAGATTGCAGATTGGTCTTCTTTTCGAGTATCCTTGTAAGGCACATCATTCTGGTCAAACAACTTTTCTAAAGGAACTAGGCCCTTAGGTATGTGATTGTTGGGAAGTTGGACAATGCTAACTTTACCAATTTTATCTCTAAGTTGGGATTTTGGGCTTTCTTGCAAGGCTTCATTCTCTTGGTCAATTTGCATTTCAGAGAATTCATCAATGACTTGCAGGAACCTATTCATTTCATCATCATCTTCAAAAACTTTCCAATGGTGGACATTATCAGGCAAGGATGGTCTATATTTCATTTGGACTTCATAAACTAGTCTGGGAGGTAAGGGAGGGATAAACATGATGGCAGACACAACAAGGGAATCAACAAGCTGATTTTTGGCTCTAGGGATGTATGAGATACAAAAACTATCAAAAGTGTCTTTGAGTCTCCATACCTCATCTCTGTATGCTTTCAACCTTGGGTGCTTTGCTTGAAATGTTCTGTTTACTTGCTGAATGATCAGATCAACATCTCCAAACACCTTTATGTTCTTGATTCCTCTGTCTCTTGCTGCATTAAGACCCAATATCAGAGCCTCATACTCTGCTATATTGTTTGTGACTTGGAAAGCCAGCTTAAAAGACAGCTGTGTGCTTTCTTGTTGTGGAGATATCAACACCACCCCTGCTCCTGCAGTCTCCCTGGAACATGCACCATCAAAGAACATCTCCCAAACTTGACTTCCTTGCTCTTCTTCAGCCTGAACTATTTGTTCCCTGAGCTGCATTGAGGCCTTATGAGATTCTTCTATTTGGAGAATACATGCCCCAAAATCAGTGTCCACAGCATAAATAAAATGATTAGAAGGATTCTTTTCATCATTGATGATGTATGCCAGCTCTGCTTCGCTGTACAATCTCCTACTTTCTCCTCCAAAAAGTGGGACAGTGGCATAAGATAGATCATTCTGTAATGTCCCACCTAGTCTCTTAATCCACCCTCTTGACAACAACATACCAAACTTAGGAGGGACATCTGCTACCACAATTTCCATCACCATGCTCTTTATGGGCAACTGAGTTAGGGTAATGGCTAAATCTTTGATCAATCCTAATCATTTTACTTTCCTTGAATCAATTGAGAATAAATCATGATAGGGTCCGGTGATATCAAGGACTAACTCTTCCATGACAACTTTTGGCATCAAATTGTAGCTAGCCCCTATGTCTAGCAGGCAATTATGGAGGATTTTCTCATGAATGGTCAAGGAGACATAAAAAGATGGAGAATTATCATCAGAAGGCTCAGTCATGGGGCTCAACACAACTGCAGGTTTATTATCTTGCAAATTGATAGAGTCAGTGGAGGTTTGTGTGGCTTTCAGCTCAAGAGCTTCAAGGATAGGCTTTCTAAACACTTCACTCTTCACAAGTTCTAACAGAGGCACAAATATTTTCAACTTCTGGACTTCTGCTTCAAAGCTGAAAGGGGAAGGGGACTTGTCAGGACCTCTTACCTCCTGAGTTGGTGCTTTGAGGATGACTGGATCAACTACTGGTTTTTTCTGTCTAGTATTCTATAACTCTGTTTGGACAACAGCTTTTCGGGCAGGATTCTCCTTGGCATTGTTTGCTTGTGACCTCAGATTATATCTTCGCTGTTCATCAGTCTGAAGAACAGCCCCGCTGTCCCACTCTTGACTGGTTTGCTCGTGAAGTAATGCTTCTTCATATGTAGCCAATGTCAAAAAGGCAGCACTGCCTTTATCTTCCATGCAATGTATTTCATCCTCTTCTTCAAGTTGGTCCTCCTCCATGACCACGTTTTGAAAAGGAGCTTTAACTTTATGTTCTTCATTTGGTTCTTTACCCCTTTGAATGATTTGCAATTGTTCATTTGCTCTTCTAAATGGATTTGGATTTCTTGGAGCAAATGTGTTTTGCTGCCTTGTCTTTCCTGAATTCTGCTCAACCTTTAGCTTAGATATCTCAACAGCCAATGACTCTATCATTCTAGTCATTTTATCTAATTTAGGCTCTAAAGATGAAGCAGAGGAAGAAGAAGCCTCACCTCTATGCCTCCTTCTGTCAGCATAACTTTTGAGCTTTTCTGCAGCCATAGTATTAGATTCTACTTCTAGAGCTGCATCTTGCATGTCAACTAGAGTGGCACATCTTGTTTCTCTCAACAATAAGTAGAAATCAGAGTCAAAAGCATTGGCATATGTGATTTTGGCAGAGGTAGGGGTTGGCTTTAATTTAGCTGGTATTTTACTATACATACGATTGAATCTTTTATTAAAATCAGGCAAAGATTCCCCATTTTCCTCTTCAGGCTACCAAACTCAGTATGGTAGTATAGCAAGTCTTTTTTATCTCCTGAGTGTTTCAAAAAGGCATCATCTAAGGCTTCAATGTAAGCAATAGATCTAGGTGCTAGTTCTCTGAACCATTTCCTAGCCTCTCCATCAAGGCTCTGGACAAAAACTCTCATCCACACATCATTTTCACTGATATCTAGGTTATCAACATAACTGTAGAAAGATTCAAGGTGTTCTTCAGCTGTTACCCCATCTGTACCAGTGAACTTAGGCATATATTTTTGGTATTCTCCTGCATGCATGGCATTCAAAGGAACAGGCAAGACCAAGGGTCCTGTTGATGCCTCGAAAATCGCTGCAACAACACTGGGGGATAACCACCCAGTCCGGACCTTAAAGCAGCTCCTTTTCCGTTTGGTGTGGTGGCTCCGACTGGTTTTACTAGGTCTAGTTACCTTCTCCCTATTGCTATTGGTTTATGATGTATCTTTACCTACCAATAGACAGAGATATCCGATCATTTCTTCTTGCTGATCAGACAAGAGAATGACCCTTAAGCTGATTTGGGTTCAACCAAGCCACAACTAAAGTTTTGCCTCTTTGAGGAGAGGACTTAAAAGAATGTAGAAATTACTCTAAATGCAAACTTATTCTATGATGAAAGCAAAAGAAAATAATCTAAATCCTATCTTAATTAGGTAGATATAGATCTAACCCAACTAAGAGCAAGATAATTAAAGTATTGGGATTTAAATATGTCTTGTTTATATTGAATATCTAGTTAATGAAGTAGTTCAATTAACTGATATTATGGATATCAAAACACATCCTATTAAGTTATGTTAACTGAAATAATAAACCAACAACACTTAGGAAATAGTTCACATAAATGATATTGATTATCAAACTAGTAAATCCAATAATTAAACAATAATATGTGGAAATAGTTCACAACATATTACCATTCAATAAATCAGTTTTATAAGATAGATTTCTGAGTAAATAGTTACTCACAAATCAAGAATTATTCCATAAGAACAGAGATACATAATAAAAACATTGGGAGAAATTACCCATATTGACAATAGTGCACAAACATGAATAAAATGACACATTCTTGTTATCATAAAAATGAAACTGATATTTGAAATAGTAGTATTAAAAATACCAATTTATTGCCTCCATTTCTCTGATCTTGGTCTCCAACAGCTCTTTACATTGCTTGAACTTCTACTCTCACAGCTAAAGCCACAATAGTGCAAACTTTGCCTTTCATGTATAATTCAAGATACAAAGGGAAAATCCTCAATAATCCCCAGATCTGAGATTTTCTCTCCTCTCCTACAATTCAAAATTCCTATTACAGTAGTGCTTTTAGAAGTCTAAAAGTGTAGAGGAGAGCAGCCCCTTATTACATTCTGCAATCTATTATTTATACTATTTGCAAAGGAATTTTGGAGAGGAGAGTTTGTTGAAGAGAAATATGCTAAATCCAATTTTACTTGCTTAAAATTCTGATCTTCAATTGCTGGAGCATTCTCATTGATTGAGATATTTTTCTCCATATTTCTTCCACTGTTTTCCTGCAAAAAGAAATCAAAATAAATTAAGATGCAATCAAAATATCATTTCTGGCAATTAAATCAAATCCAATCTAATTCAATTAAATAAATAATTGAAAATAAAATGTAAGCTTTCTATTGATGCATGCGATGGTTTGATTGGCCAAGGATATCATTGACGAGTGGATCTGCAATTAGAAGAGGCTTGGACAAAATGAAAATAAAACTCAGAAAATTGATTTTGTTTTCAAAATTCGGAGCTTGATTTTCTGCCTGACTTTTGATCCAATAAATGACCAAATCTATTAGTGAAACCTCCTCAGAAATATTCTCCTTGATTTTATCTTTCCAATGAGCCGTCCTGGGCCTCATTTGGCCAAGTATAACTCAATCTATAAGCCTCCAAAGTTGATGGATCAAATCTGGCATGAATCTGGAAATTCTGTTGCTGGGCTAAAAATATTGTAATTAAAAAACTAATCCTAAATTAGTCTCTAATTAATTCTAATTTAATTGCTAATTATAAACTAAACTAATATTAATTTAATATCTAACTAACAATTATAATTTAACTAATATAATTAACAAATTAATCTAATTAATTATTTATTAAACTAATTAATCTAATCATATAATTAATTATATTTTAATTACTTAATTTTTTTTCTACATTTATTAAATTATTTATTTAATTTAATAAATTAAAACTAACCTTCCTATCTTACTTGTTTCACTCATACGTATGAGTGATGACTTAAAACTTAAAGGAAAACCAATCGTATTACATGGGTTTTAGTTTAAAGTTTATGTCATATGCTCAGTGCATATTACTTAGTCCATATTACTCATATGTATGAGTATATTTATTAAACTATACTAAACCCAAAACATGTTGATGAACAAGTTAATGCCTCATGTGCTTTTCGTAGTCAGCATATCGGCGATATTGAAATGGTGGGGTTTTCAAACTTTGTATTTAGTGAAGACCCCCGATGCGATTCATTCAAACCGATGGATTTTTAAAGTTTGGTTAATGCCCTTTGGTTAATCGGTGATCGGGGATATGCCTTTCGAGCTTTTTAAATTTCGGCGATCGAGGATATGCCTTTCGGGCTTTTAAACTTAATACAATACAAAATCCCCGATCTGATATCGGCATCGGGGTATGGTGTAATGTCAGAGTTTTTTTTTTAAATTTATTATTGTTTGAAAAGCAAAACCTCCGGATCCTTCGATTTTTTAAATATTATTTTATATATTATAATATATATATATATATATATTAAATTTTTAATTTAATTATTATTAATTAAATTTATTAAATTAAAGATTTAAATATTATTTGTTTGATTTTTATTTTAATGAAATTTAGTTAAGTTGTGAAATTATCTAAACTACAGCTACTTGAACGTTTGGGTTTTCGAGATTAGGATTTGATTTGAGAATTGGAGTAAATTTCTTAAATCCCGATGTTTAATAATTTGGCCGCATAACTAAAAATAAAAAAAATGTTAATAAAACTCACTACAGGTTAATATTTAAAATGCATGCATTATTGAACTAATCTATTTACAAAATGCAATATTGTATATTTTATGCATTTTTAACCCAGGTTACATAAATAATCAGACTTTCAAAGGAGTGCCATTTTCAAACCAGTTGACCAAATGAGGTGAAACAAACATCAATGGGAAGCTTATAAAAAATCAATTCTAACAAAGCAAGCAAAACAATAATACAAAGAAAATAAAAAATAACAAAAGCGTAGGGCAATCAACTAAATAAAAATTCAAAAAGGTATTTAGCCAAATTTTATAGAAAGGGTCCCCATTATTTGAGTTGAACAAGTCAATAATGGGGGGGTTGTGTTTTCACCACAACAATATGGCGACACACGGGAGAAGAACCAGTTATCTTTGTTTGATATGAATAAGATTTTCCTAAAGTTAAAGTAAAAATAATTAAAGAAGAGAAAATTATGCTTGAAATGCTTAACTAGGTTCATTAGCCTGAATAAAAGCAAAAATCATCTAACTGTAACTTTTCTTAAAATTTCTCATAATTTAAAATATTTCAAAACTCTATATCAGTCCTTAATTAGTTGTAGAGATAAAACAGGGGTCACTTTACAGCTTAGCTTTTAAGATAAGATATACTCATTTGTCACAGGTAGAGCCACTGCTGCTAGCAAACATCTATAATCTCGATAGGGTTACCTTTTAATCATCAATGATTCAGAATCCCATCTCTTTAAGAATTATTGATCTAGAAATAAATCCATATATATGTGTGTGTGTGTGTGTGTGTGTGTGTGTGTGTTTTTTTTTTTTTTAAAAGCCATTGTACTGGTTTGGTGGCCAGATAGTTGACAATGCCATTCACTGGTTATAATCGGATTGAACAAGCTGGCTCGTGATGAGACCCCTTGTCTTATAATTGTTTGCAATCATAATCCATTACCCCGGTTTGTTTAGCAGTGTTGGTAATGTCAGCCTATTTTTCCCCTATGATCATGGTAAGCACGCTCATGATGAGACCTCTTATCTTTTAAGTTTAAATATATTTCTGGATTATACTCTAGAAAAATAAGACTCTTTGGGACAGGGAGAATCATTGACTCCTTAAGAGTTAAGAATGATAATTTCAGAGTTAAAGGTGCTTTGTTGTAAAGTGTCTTTACTTGGTTATAAATAACTTTTCTTGACTGATAATAAAATTTTGAAAGATTTTAATAGAATTTTGAAATCTCAAAATGATTACAATTTTGATGAAAAAGAAATTTCTCCAGATTTTATGATACTTTGCCAACTTCTCTAAATTGGTAATTTCTTCCTTAAGTATGTCTACCTTTATAATAAGAAAATCAAACTTTACTAAGAGATTTAAGAAAAAGCTAATAGGTGACTATTAACAATTTTTCTCCACGTATCCTGACCATTGTTAGGTAACAAATAGGCCTTCCATATAAATAATGGCAAAGTCATCAAAATCAAAACTGAAATCCACAGGAAAAGAATTCTTATGCTAAAATGAGAAAAGAAATCAGCGAACAAAAATAAAAACAAAGAAATCTCTAAAAATGGAAAGGAAAATCCAAGTTTCGCAAGATAAACTCAAACAAGAATGTTTATACCAATGTCTCCAACAATATGAAGAAAAAGAAAATAAGCATATAATCATTCCTTCTTATGTTAAGATTTAGAAAAACATACCTTGCAGAGTTGTGAATACTTTTAGGCTTTTAGATAACGGTGATTGTAAAATTCAGCCACAATGAATACTTTCTGTCTGATATGAATCTTCTTGTTTCCAAGCATCATCTTAATCATTTTCTAAAAATGAATGCTTAAAGAAACAAACTAAAGGTTCAAAAACTTCCTGGTGTGGCTGTTTCAATGAGGATTATCGCTGCTTTTTGAAATAAGGCCAGAAGAAGAGTATGGGACTTTGAAAATATGATCTGGCGGAGGATTGGAAGCTTCAAATGGAGAACTGCAAAATAGATTTTTTATATCAGCAAAAACAAAACTGAAGCTAAAGTAACGAATTAATGAAAGTGGGTACATGAATCTTACCATTGGATAATTGCTTTTGATCTTACCTAAAAGGTATCAGTTTCTCCAAGCTAGCTGATTTCTTATTTTAATTAACATTAAAAACATGAAGAAGTCAAACTAACCAAGATCATATAACCCAAAATCATTGTTTATTTTACTTACACTAGAGTAAGTAGTAAAATGTAAAACTGGAATGCTTAGTGCTTAGGGGAGCTGAGATTAAAACAAATGCATCAAAAATGAGAATAAAAATTTGCAGTATGAATGTTTCTCAAAATATTATAAGTTTAATATAAACTCCATGATTTTATAAATTGTCCAGAATCAAGACCAAATCCAAGATAATAAAATTAAAATATGAAGATAAAGAGGTCTTGAATTCCTTTTTTAATTATGGAATTATATATTTAAAACTGAAATATATGAGAAATGAAAATGATTTTTGAAAACGCTGCAAATTTGTCATTAACTGCTTTCTTATTATAGTGGTTACCTAAGCTTGCTTTTAAAATAACACATCGCCGTATCGGATGATTCACATAACATGTTTCTTCACCATGCTTCAAGTTTAATTTGCAAGACTTTACCTTTGTTGCTATGCCATATATCGATTAAATGTTAATGGCTCAAAGGCATGCATTGGAAGCTATTGCATCGGTGGTTGAAAGATCAAATTGCAGATATGAGATCATGCGAAGAAAATATGTGCGATGAGATATAACGATCACTATTGAGGAGCTGTTATATTGTGAATCGGAGACAATCATGTTGCAATTCTTATATCGCACATCGCATCTCGCGATTTGTATTTTACAAATTGCACATTGCGCATTGCAAATTTGGAATAGTGATATGGCCATAAAAATGTGATGAAGCGATTGCAATATGGGCGATGTGGTGGATATCATAACTAATCGGCGATTGGCAAACTTAAGCATCTGATGTAACACAATATGTTTTTTGCGATGCCGATATGCGATGAAGAGTGGACCCGATCAGTTTTTATAATGGGATTTTAATAACATATCGGATCTGAGACATCGGCCCTTTTAAAGTTATGCTCCTACCATTATTGCGATTAAATGGACGCGATATTCTTTTAAACTTGATTTGAATTTCATATCGGGTCCGGAATTATGTGGTCATCGCAATATCGGTAAAGTCGATTATCAGAGATCGGCGATTTACGATAATGGAAGTATACTTCAAATGCAAAGATTTGATATGTGAAATGCGATATGGCATATGAGTAAGATAATACATCGGAGGTCTTTTAAGAACAATTTGTTACCAAAAGAAATGTTAAGAACTACTTCCGATGAAATCTTATGATGCGAATGGTCTTATAATATTCTTTGAAATTTCAATTGGGTTTTCTAATGAATTAAAGCAAAGCTACAAAAATGCTTAAATTCTAATGAATCAGAAATGAAATTTCCCCAAACCTGTTGCAAATTTTGAAATGGGTTTACTGCTTACTTTATGTTTTGAAAAGAAATGAAAACCTGTAAATAAAACATAACACAAATAAAAAATAAACTAAGGAAAAGAGAAATTAATAAGAGATGAGGATGAACTTGTAAATGCGTACCTAGAAGGAAATTGTCTGTAGATTTTACCTCATAAATCTTCAAATTCTTCCTTTGATTTATCAAAATTTTTCCTTCGTTTAAAATCATCTCATTATTTATGCTAAATCTAAGTATGCAATCAGCCTAAATAAAATCTGTTTATTCATGTTCAGGAAATATAAAATTTACCAGAAATAAATATAAAAATAGGCTCCCCTTTTGAATTGAAACAACAATTTATTACCTCTGCTCATTTTGAATTAAATTGAGAGAAATATGTATTGTTATAATGACTGTTTAATAATGCCTTTAGTAAATAAATATGATGCATATTGCAACATCAAATAATAAACTAAAGATTAGAATGGGATAGAGCTACTAATTGTGGAAAAATGTTAAAACAGATCCGAATGTGTGCACACAGCAAAATGGACATCATTAAGGTCAGCTTAGCAAATTTCGAGGGAGATAATATGAACTTCATATGATTACAACGAAATGTTAAACTGACTAATAATGATTGAGTCAAAATTAAGTTTATCATAGACAGTCATACATTTCATGGGATAATGAGATCATGAAGCTTTTATATCCTCAAATCCTTACCATATAAATTTTAAAAGAAAATCCTAGAAGGAAATCCTGAAATGAAGAAAAGTGGCTTTGAGGTGATTGATGCCCAGTGCAACTTCAATTAAATTTAATCAAGACATTATTCAAAATAAGCAGAGTAGAGGTATTGCTGCAAGAAATTTAAAAAGGAAAACAATAATTAAAACTTTCTGATAAGGAGAAAATGATTTCACTGAACATGTATGAAAATGGCTGATTGCTTTGTTTTATTTTTTAATCTACAGAACTATTAAAAATAAATTAACTACATAAAACAAACTAACTAAACTAATTCTACTCCTATTTTAACCATATACATGAAAATGACTAGGTATAGTCATATTTCCAGTGTAACCATTCTCTCATTTTTATTCCCGCATGTATGTACGATTCAATTGTTAGTAATAAAAATACAAATCTAATTGAACTAAGGAAATTAAGTCTGTGAGTAGAATTTGCAGTTATTGTTAGCAACTTAATTAAAATCTCCTTCTCTTGAAATTTCCTTTCCAATTGAATACCAATTGGATCATAGAAATTTGGATGGATTTCTATCAAGGATTGGGAAATGTTCAAAGGAAGAGATAATAGGCCAAACTGTGAAGATGTGGTTTTAAATTCAAAGGCTTGGAAAAAATCGTCAGTGTTATATACAAATGTTAAATTCTTAACAATCTCCCATGAAGAAAAAGTTTCCAAATATTTTTAAAATGAATTAATGAAGAATGAATGGAAATCTATTAAATACAATTGAAAATTAGTAATTGAATTAAAATGCTGGCCAGATTGTAAAAATATATCCTCTAGTTGAGATTGTCTTTGAGGAAATAGAAGCTTTTGATAAGAAATGAACATCAATTGATATTGACATGTTAACAACTTTTGATGTTCATGGTTATAACATGAAACTTCAATTTCCCAATAAGGCAATTCATCAAATGAGTGTTTGACAGTAAGGTGCTCAATATGGCAGCATAAAGTGTTAAAATTCTGAAAAATAGAATCAAAAAATAAATCTAATTTTAAACGAAATAAGTGTGAAATAAAAACTAAAATCAAATCACTATTTCTACAACTAATGTTACAACACAATTGAGATTGTTTTGAAATGATTTTTTTTCACAAGGATTGACCAAAATTATGGAATTTGAGTAATTTCGAATTTCAACTTGTGAACTAGAAAACGAATTATGATTATGAGTAGGAATGAGAGCTTGATTATAATATGAATCATAGATTGGAATGTTTTCTTGAATGGTGAAATCATGAAGATAATTTGTTACTCTAAAATGAGGATAGGTTGAAATAATTTCTAAATTGAAATGTTCCTCATCCTCAGATGTTATTTGAATTTTATCATGAAGATTTTATTCAGAAAAATTGAAATCAACATCCTCAATATCAGAGTAATTATCATAAATGACCTCACAAGATTCTCTAGAATTCCCTTCGATCTTATCCAATATATCAAAACAAGGGGGAACAAGAATTTCATGTTCATTAATGGTAAAAGAATGATCAACAATTTTTTCTTTATCTTGATAAAAATTTATTGGTAATTCATTTAAATCATCCTCTTTAATTTTTGAAATATCATCAATACCAAGAGGGGAAAAATTACCATCATTAAAAATATCAGGATAAAGGGAAAAATGTGAACCTGAAACAATGTATTTAAAACTGTCTCTGTTTGAGAACTCTTGTGCATTATGCTCATTGTAAATTTCAGATTTTAAATCATTCTTTTGCGTGCTCATGCTTTCTTGAAGAATGCTACTTTGCTGCTGTGATTTCGGCATTTGCTCATCATGAAAAAATTCAGAAATTTGTACAGCAGTTTGCATGCTATTATTTACCTTGATTGCTGCTTGTACTTGTTGATTTGCGATCTGATTTTCTGAATTGACCGCAGAGTAATTTTCAGATTCCAAGGCAGCTCTTTCTCCAAAATTGTTGATGTTGTCTTCTTGCATTTGAATATAAATATTTTTCAAGCTTTGTGAAACCACTTCATCACAATTTATTTGCACATCGATATTGGAATTGTCATTTATATTGGAAGGGGACGGAACAAAGCTTGAATTAATTTCATATGGATTGTGAATGGTTGGAAGAGAACAAATATATTCAAACTAATCTAGTGATTCTTCTTCCGTAGGTTTATCTTCAGCTTTAAATCTTAAACAATTCAAGTGAAATCGAATATTAAAATCATTAACAGACTCATTCTCAAACCTTCGTTGATATACAATTTCATCACATACCTGTTCATAATCGTAGCCGTCAAATTTACAAATGAAAATTG
Organism: Pinus taeda; assembly: GCA_000404065.3. Taxonomy (NCBI): domain Eukaryota; kingdom Viridiplantae; phylum Streptophyta; class Pinopsida; order Pinales; family Pinaceae; genus Pinus; species Pinus taeda. The sequence goes on from APFE030131248.1 coordinate 18,344, forward strand.
AAACAAATTGATCCCAGCTGTGGATTGAGGCAACTAGAAGAGTTTTACACCAGTTCCTAGCTTTTGCCGCAAATGTGAGAGTAAAGACCTTGCATAAGATGCCTTCATCAATTCCTTGAAAATCATGATTTGAAACATTTTGAATAAATTGAAAGACATGATTAAAAGCAGAAGAATTTCTCTTACCATTAAATTTTACCTGAGACAAAAGTCTTACCACTTCGGGTGGAGTATTGGAGGATGTGCGTCCATGGATACAACTCCAAATTGGAATTTTAAGAGGAGCCATCACAATAAATAAAATATTAAAATTGAAAAGAGTCCAATAGACAAAAAGTCTGAGGCCCTCCTTCTAGCGCCAAAAATGTTGATGCCTCGAAAATCGCTGCAACAACACTGGGGGATAACCACCCCGTCCGGACCTTAAAGCAGCTCCTTTTCCGTTTGGTGTGGTGGCTCCGACTGGTTTAACTAGGTCCAGTTACCTTCTCCCTATTGCTATTGGTTTATGATGTATCTTTACCTACAAATAGACATGGATATCAGATCATTTCTTCTTACTGATCAGGCAAGAGAATGACCCTTAAGCTGATTTGGGTTCAGCCAAGCCACAACTAAAGTTTTGCCTCTTTGAGGAGAGGACTTAAAAGAATGTAGAAATTACTCTAAATGCAAACTTATTCTATGATGAAAGCAAAAGAAAATAATCTAAATCCTATCTTAATTAGGTAGATATAGATCTAACCCAACTAAGAGCAAGATAATTAAAGTATTAAGATTTAAATATGTCTTGTTTATAATGAATATCTAGTTAATGAAGTAGTTTAATTAACTGATATTATGGATATCAAAACACATCCGATTGAGACCTTTTAATTGAAATAATAAACCAACAACACTTAGGAAATAGTTCACATAAATGATATTGATTATCAAATCAGTAAATCCAATAATTAAACAATAATATGTGGAAATAGTTCACAACATATTACCATTCAATAAATCAGTTTTATAAGATAGATTTCTGAGTAAATAGTTATTCAGAAATCAGGATTTATTCCATAAGAACAGAGATAGATAATAAAAAAATTGGGAGAAATTACCCATATTGACAATAGTGCACAAACATGAATAAAATGACACATTCTTGTTATCATAAAAGTGAAACTGATATTTGAAATAGTAGTATTAAAAATACCAATTTATTGCCTCCATTTCTCTGATCTTGGTCTCCAACAGCTCTTTACATTTCTTGAACTTCTACTCTCACAGCTAAAGCCACAATAGTGCAAACTTTGCCCTTCATGTATAATTCAAGATACAAAGGGAAAATCCTCAATAATCCCCAGATCTGAGATTTTCTCTCCTCTCTCCTACAATTCAAAATTCCTATTACAGTAGTGCTTTTAGAAGTCTAAAAGTGTAGAGGAGAGCAACCCCTTATTACATTCTGCAATCTATTATTTATACTATTTGCAAAGGAATTTTGGAGAGGAGAGTTTGTTGAAGAGAAATATGCTAAATCCAATTTTACTTGCTTAAAATTCTGATCTTCAATTGTTCGAGCATTCTCATTGATTGAGATCTTTTTCTCCATATTTCTTCCACTGTTTTCCTGCAAAAAGAAATCAAAATAAATTAAGATGCAATCAAAATATCATTTCTGGCAATTAAATCAAATTCAATCTATTTCAATTAAATAAATAATTGAAAATAAAATGTAAGCTTTCTATTGATGCATGTGATGGTTTGATTGGCCAAGGATATTATTGACGAGTGGATCTGCAATTAGAAGAGGCTTAGACAAAATGAAAATAGAACTCAGAAAATTGATTTTGTTTTTCAAAATTCAGAGCTTGATTTTCTGCCTGACTTTTGATCCAATAAATGACCAAATCTATTAGTGAAACCTCATCGGAAATATTCTCCTTGATTTTATCTTTCCAATGAGCCGTCTTAGGCCTCATTTGGCCAAGTATAACTCGATCTATGAGCCTCCAAAGTTGATGGATCAAATCTGGCATGAATATGGAAATTCTGGGCTAAAAATATTGTAATTAAAAAACTAATCCTAAATTAGTATCTAATTAATTCTAATTTAATTGCTAATTATAAATTAAACTAATTATTAGTAAACTATTTATTAATTAATATCTAACTAATTAATATAATTAATTATTTATAATTATAACTAATTAATCTAATCAATAATTAATTATATTTTAATTAACTTAATTCTATTCTACATATTAAATAATTTAATTAATTTAAATATTAAATTAAAACTAACCTTCTTACCTTACCTGTTTCACTCATACGTATGAGTGATGACTTAAAACTTAAAGGAAAACCAATCGTATTACATGGGTTTTAGTTTAAAGTTTATTTCTTATGCCCAGTCCATATTACTTAGTCCATATTGCTCATACATATGAGTATATTTATTAAACTATACTAAACCCAAAACACGTTGATGAACAAGTTAATGCCTCATGTGCTTTTCGTAGTCTGCATATCGACAATATTGAAATGTCGGGGTTTTCAAACTTTGTATTTAGTGAAGACCCTCTATGCGATTCATTCAAACCGATGGATTTTTAAAGTTTGGTTAATCGGTGATCGGGGATATGCCTTTCGGGCTTTTTAAATTTCGGCGATCGGGGATATGCCTTTCAGGCTTTTAAACCTAATACAATACAAAATCCCTGATCTGATATCGGCATTGGGGTATGGTGTAATGTCGGAGCTTTTTTTAAAATATGTTTCGAACAAAACCTCCGATGCAATTAAAATTTATTATATATATATATTTTATATATTAAATTTAATTTAATTAATTTAATTATATATTAATTAAATTAAGATTTAATATTATTTTTTGTTTTGATTTTATTTTAATGAAATTTAGTTAAGTTGTGAAATTATTTAAACTACAGCCACTTGAATGTCTGGGTTTTCGAGATTAGGATTTGATTTGGGAATTGGAGTAAATTTCTTAAATCCCGATGTTTAATAATTTGGCTGCATAACTAAAAATAAAAAAAATGTTAATAAAACTCACTACAGGTTAATATTTAAAATGCATGCATTATTGAACTAATCTATTTACAAAATGCAATATTGTACATTTTATGCATTTTTAACCCAGGTTACATAAATAATCAGACTTTCAAAGAAGTGCCATTTTCAAACCAGTTGACCAAATGAGGTGAAACAAGCGTTAATGGGAAGCTTATAAAAAATCGATTCTAACAAAGCAAACAAAACAATAATCCAAAGAAAATAAAAAATAACAAAAGCGTAGGGCAATCAACTAAATAAAAATCCAAAAAGGTATTTAGCCAAATTTTATAGAAAGGGTCCCCATTATTTGAGTTGAACAAGTCAATGGGGGGGTTGTGTTTTCACCACAACAGGTCCGTACCTAGCAGCTATAATTCTTTCCATCTTAGTAGGTGCTTGCTGGCCTGCCATGACTGGGGTAGGTGGAAGGATACTGGTAGATTGAATAATGGGGAATAATGAAATAGATGACAGAGACAAGGGAATATGCTGGACTATATGGGAGGCTTTCTTTGGATTGAGATCCAAAGGGGAACTGAATGAACAAGGAGTTTTATGAATCTCTGAAGGAATTTTCTCACTAGCAATACTAGTCTCTATATCTTTAGACTATATATTCTCAACTATAACCTTCTCTTGCAGAGATACATAAGATTTCTTCGGCTTACTAGATCCTGATGCTCCTTTCTACGAAGTTTTCTTCGAATTGATAATCTTCTCAGGGTCAGGCACTGGGTCAGCTGGTGATTTCTGAGGATTTCTCCGGGTATGCCTCACAAACTGAGTCAGAACTGAAACGTGGAGTTGCCACCAGGTTGGTTCTCCAGTAGAGTCGCCAGATAGATGATTACAACCAGAAATGTGCCTAGAATTTGTCTATTGTTGGGTATACGACCAAAGTCCCACATTGACTAGAAGTGGGGAGGATCATGGGTATATAAGGATGGACAAATATCTCCATTGGTATGAGGCCTTTTGGGGTAATTCCAAAAGAAAATCCATGAGGGCTTAGGCCCAAAGTGGACAATATCATACCATTGTGGAGATATGTGGTGTCCAGAGTCCTTACAAGTGGTATCAGAGCCATGCCCCGAAGTTAGCCAAGTGGATGAATCCTCGGAATGCCGAACGAAGGTGGTGGGCCCCGGTAATATCACGATGGGATCCGTGGATGAGCTCGGCAGGCGGTGTGCTCCGGATTCTTCATGGACGTATCCTGGTCCCAACACGGTGAAGAGAAATTGACCTGGGATAGAGCAAGCTCTCAAGGCAGGTGGTGTTCCATGTAAGGCGTGCGCTTCCAACGCATTGGAGCGGAGAATCCTGGTTGATCGAGAGTGGACAGATGGATAATCGTTTGAGGGGAGGCTCGATGGTCCTTTGTTCGAGGGGAGGATTGTTGGGTATACGACCAAAGTCCCACATTGACTAGAAGTGGGAGGATCATGGGTATATAAGAGGACAAAATATCTCCATTGGTATGAGGCCTTTTGGGGTAAGTCCAAAAGAAAATCCATGAGGGCTTAGGCCCAAAGTGGACAATATCATACCATTGTGGAGATATGTGGTGTCCAGAGTCCTTACATCTATCATCAAAATCTGGAATTGTGTCGTTCTCCGAGGGAAGCTGAGCTTCAATCTCCTCTCCCTAGCAACGGCGCCAATTAACGTTATCACCCCAAGAAACTCTCCTAGGTTGTATCTCAGAGATTCTCGGGAACATTACAAACTCAACATAAATGTTGGAAATGGATGAATGGAAGGAATGATGCATGTTCAACCCAGATAACCACTTCTACTATGCTTAACTCTAGACATGGATGAACACCCCCTGACTACAAGGCTTTAGACCACCAATTACTCACAGTTTAAGGATTTGGTGAATATGGAGAATACTGACCGCACCAGCAGATGCACAAGACCATGTGATGGCTGGCTGCAACCAGTAAAAAGGTCCGCAAATCTATTTCCTAATGCACAGACATGATGACAGCTCTCTGACACTAAGTTAATAGAAACCTGCATAACATATTCAATGATACATACTAGACTTCAACATAGAGATGGGATGACAGCACCTCTAATGCTAAATATCAAGAGCACATGAATAATGCATAATAGGCACAACCTAGAAACGAATAAAAGTGGAAAGTGAGAAATTAACAACAAAAGAAGCTTATATTTGCTGAAAATGAAGACCAGACGCTGCAAGTATCAAAGTAGTTACAGTCTCCAGAAGTTGAACCTTACATCAAAACAATGACCATCAACCCTCATTACATTGTGTTTTTGGGTATATAGAGAGTTTGATTACAAAGATGTTCTGCTACTAGGCGTGGAGGGGTCATAAGTGACCACCAACCACTTTAATTGACTGATGGAGTCTCTGCTACAATCTGTTTGCTTCAGTGAGCAAAATTGATCTTCTTGGATGCTCTGTTGTACTCCTCAAGCAGGTGGAGTGTAGTATGGATGAAATTCCATAATTGCTAAGTACGTTTAACTGCTCGAGGCACGTCTTGTTTCTCCCTGGCCATATTGTGTCTTGAATGCAGTTGTTTAGGATGAAATGCGCCGAGTACTGAACACTGGCCACCTTCGTCCTTCGGAAGCATAGAATAGTCAAAGGTGGCATACTGCATGGCGGGTGGACAATCTGGTCAGAGGAGCAACACTGGCCGTCAGATGGAACAGACAGACGATGGAGATCTCTCAGCGGGAGGAATCATGCCGTTACACAAAAATATCATCACCTTGATTATTTGCAGTCAGTATGGGTCTATCACTACCTATACCAGCCTCCTAAGCAAGTCTCAGATCTCAACTCTTCAAAACAAGCTTTGGAAATGAGAGAAAGACATCAAAAAGCAATGTAACTCTGGTTCCGCACTTTCTCTCACTTTTGTCTGCAGGCCCGCACCTTTTGTTCATAGTACCTGCGTGCTTATACGCTCTGTATGTAAAGGGGAAGGTGCGTACCACTGTGAAAGTCAAAAGGCGCAATTTTTATCTTAAAAAGCTCACTTTGGGTTAATTCTAGATGTTTCTAGAAGGAATTTTGACGTGGATTGTTCGCTTCAAAGTGGTTCATGCATCCCAAAAGAGAAGGATCTAATCCCTTGTTAGGAGGAGCTATCCCTTTGAAGGAGGATTCTATCCCTTTGAAGGAGGACCTAGTAACTTCCCTCCATTGCACTATAAATTAAGGCATTGGGCTGGTTGCTGGAGAGGTTAAGAAGCTGAACATTTTTAAGGGTAAAGCTGGTGAATCAAGACTTCCTATTTGAGCCTAAAGAGGAGACAACAATACCTTTGGCTATTGGGGAGTGAGTGAACTTGTCAAAGTAGAGGAACAATTCTAATGAGACCCTGGGAGGAGCTTGTACAACGTCAAGGCAAAGGTTGTAAAGTTCTTCTTCTTTTGAATTAATACAATCAGGCTCATTTTTCTTAACAAGTATCTCATGTTATTTGTTTCATGGACTCCTTGAATTTCATGTTAAATATATTTTATAATACTGGTTTTTTAGGTGCTATTTAATTGTTTGCCTTGTTTGTGTTTGCAGGTTTGTGATAAAGGAACTCATTTGGATCGAAGAAGCGAAGGCATCCCCAAACTTGCGTTGGACATAAGGTAGGCCTTAAACACACTTGTTTGCCATTATTTATAAAAGCACATTTAGAGAAAGAAAGTGTCTGGTTGGTTTGGTTGTCATTAGGTCTTCTTTAGATTCTACGAAGGTCTATCTTGTCTGCAAGATCGACTCATTCCGTGTGACAAAATGGCAACTCCACTAGGGACTTGATTGTTTTCTTTTGCTTTTACTTTGACTTGAGAAACTGAAATAACTAACCTAAATATACAACTTAACATTTATGAGATCTAATCAAACTCTTGACTCAATTAGAGGAGGATTTGTTTCATTTTTTAACGAGCTTGACACAGGAAAAGAACTATGCTCGGATTCGGTTTCATGTTTACGCAAGCTTGAAACGAAAAACTATGCTTGTTATAAGTTCGCATGCCCCAGCATAATGACGCAAATCAAGGTACATCCAGAATTAACCCAAAGTGAGTTTTTTAAGATAAAAATTACGCCTTTTGACTTTCATAGGGGTACGCACCTTCCCCTTTACATACAAAGCGTATAAGCACGCAGGTACTCTGAACAAAAGGTGCGGGCCCGCAGGCAAAAGTGAGAGAAAGTGCGGAACGAGAGTTACATTGCTTTTTGATGTCTTTCTCTCATTTCCAAAGCTTGTTTTGAAGAGCTGAGGTCTGAGACTTGCTTAGGAGGCTGGTATAGGTGGTGATAGACCCATACTGACTGCAAATAATCAAGGTGACGATATTTTTGTGTAACAGATTGCCCCCTAAAGTGCGAAGTCTGTAGTAGATGAGGATTTCATTTATCATTTAGGAAGAGTGAAGTACTTTATCATTTCGAGGATCATCTCGCGGAGAGCCCGGTTGGAACCTGTAAAAACATTCTGTTTTTGGCTTGATGTGTGTGGGATTGGGTAGACTTAGTAGATCTTGGATTATTTTTTGTTTTTCATACTTTTGGGAGAGGACCGCACCCTCTACTTGTAACACAGTGCGGACATACCCGCACTTTGGCTTTACACACAGAGCGATACCGCACCTGGGTAAACTGGGAACTTGCGGACCCTGTCAAAATTTTGAAAAACTTAAGATATTCTCTTTCAGTCAGTTTAGTATTTGTTTAGATGTTTTTAGCCTCTGCCCATATCTGTACGTGACTTGTCAGGAACTTTTCTTAGGTTAATTCCATTGGCATTCCTGTTTTAAGCTTTTATCAATTGGGTGTTTTGAGTCTCTTTTTTGAGAAATTCTTAATTTGATTTCCTTTGGTCATTACTTGGAGGTTTGTCTCAGTCTATTCACAATTTTGCATCTTTTTGCTTTTGTTTTTACAAAAAAATTTCCCCCTCATTCGCTGGGGGGGGCTAAATTGTGTATGAGTGTTAATCGCCTTTGAGTGTTTTTATTTTTTGATCTTTGGAACTCTCACCCAATTTTCTTGACTTGCACTTGATTGGTTCTTAGATTACATTAAAATCATCTTGTGTTTGAGAATTCTCTTGCATAGATCACATTTGCATAATTAGAATTCTCATTTTCAGAATATGAAT
>APFE030131254.1:894-28716 GCA_000404065.3 Pinus taeda
AGAGGGCGAAACTACTTGAAGCTCTCAAATCGTAATTATTGCACATTCAATTCACACCAGAGCCGAACTGCAGTTCCCTAAGCACAATCACTCCAACAGCACTGCATTTGGTCCCCAAGGGCCACCTCGTCACCTATTCCGATCCAGTTGCCCCCAACGCAGCCAAAAAGATTTACTTGCATTTAATTCCAGCAACACTTAGATTTTTGAAGAGTTCTAAGCAGACCTGTCGAGGTCACTTGTAATAATGTCTTTTCGATATTTTTCTTATAAATACCACCCTGAGCAATGTTGTGAGGGGTTGGTTGGTTGGTAGTAGTTGTTGGTCAGTCTTCTTTCCAGCATTTTCTCCGAGCAAAGACTCGCACTGTAACTGTCATAATTTCCATAATCAAAGATTGCTGAAAGCATGGATTGCGAAACCACCTGATGTTTTCTCTTGGCCAAGGAATGATCACGAAATTCATGTGCTTCTACATGATCCAATAAGTGTTCCTCTCCTCTGTTTAATTTTATGTTTTTACCACCTTTCCGCCTTTCTAAATTGCAGGAAAAAATAATAGCTTAAGATTTGTTTCATTACACCTTAAGTTCAATTTCTGCGCTTTTCAATGTTTTCTTCAGAGATAGTTATGAGCTTGTATTCTTAAATGATCTGGTTTACGCTGTTTCTTTCACATATGTGTGCATGTCTTAGGAATTCTTAACTGCTCTTGGATCCCATTCATCCATTTCTCCCCTTTGTCAGCATGATGAAATGATTCTCCTTTGCCTTTCATCCCTGATGTCCACTCCGTACTTTAAGCAGAAAGCAAATTGTATCCTGTGTGGCTATCTCGCTCTGTATCCCCTTGTGACCAAGAAAACGCTCGCAAGCCTCAATCTGTGACTCCATGCCCAATGGTTCGAAACTTATCACACCTTACCGTGCCTCTTTGTTCGAGAATCCTACCTTCTTTTACATCACATCAACACTCCCTTGAAGTCAGAAAGCTAGCCTTAAAATCATCAACTAAGGTTTGAATCAAAAGGAGAGAGCCCTCTCTGATTGCAGGTGGGCTAGAACCTGCAATCAGAAGATTGGTTTGTGGTTACCTCAGCCGTATCCCTATTAGGAGCCTAGGGACAACCTGAGTGATAACAGGTCCCTTTTAGATTAAATTGGTATTAATCCATCACTCTTCTAAAGGTTTGTAAATAAACAAAACATTTTAAAACCTTTTTGAAATAATCGGTCTTAAAAATAAAACGAATAATTCTTTATTATTGCGATAAAGCGATCATGAGATCGCATATCGCAACAACAAAGGATGCATAACCATGACCCATTGAGTTTCCCCGATGCGATGAGAGCGAGTAGCCAACGGATATCGGGAAAACAGATAATAAAAGGCCCCTCCCCTTTGCTCCGATACGATATTGCAATCAGCAATCGGGGAATGCGATATGAATGTAACGAACTCTCCCCCTTAAAACTCCTGATGCGAGTCAAGCAATATCGCTATTGGCGATAGGGGATTCCATAAAACTTAAATAAAATTGCACGAGGCTTCGTCCGATTGCCGATTGCGATGAATCCAAACTCGACTTTCGAAAAGGATTGATATGTTTTCGCTATATTATATTAATTATCATTGAAAGCCTTTTCTCTTCTCGATATTGATTCGCTCACGTCCAACCGCCAAAAAATCAAATCCACGCTTAAACTATTATTCGGCAAGTAAAGGATATAATGAGCATTTAAATGATTGACAAGTTTTAACGGCCAATTAATGAGCAGTTATGCCTAAATCCCTTCAGAGATTGTATCCGCGGGAGCCTTATGATAAATCTTCCATTATTCATTGATTGACACAATTCCCCCATACTTGGTTTTCGCCATCTATTCTCCGCATTACGTTCATTTTTCTCTTGTGCAGAGTTTTTCCGCAGTAACAATTGCAGACCAAATGGGGAAGAAATCTAAGAAGTTTGGAACGACTTCAGCTTCTATGGTAACATGACAACATGCCATCGATTCAGGACCAAGCAAAAAGGGATTAATCTCAAATACCACATGTCTCGGCCTTGGCAGCACTACTTGGCAAAATATTTACAACCTGGTTGAAGTTGAAGAACCTCAGCAAACATCGGTACAAGCTATAGCAGGTTCAAGCCAGAAATCTGAAGCTACCTTAAAAGATTTGGCTGATTCCTACCTACACAAGATAGCGGCCCGAGAACATATTCTTCCGTATACGGATGTGGTGAGATGGGCAATTAAAGAAATTCCAATTACAGACAGAACATTCTGCACTATTGATGGGAGAATATTCGGTTCATTTCAGCCCAATGATTTCAGACGAATGTACCATTTTCCCGAGCCAGAGAAGAAGTATAACATAGCATTTCTGGAGAAGTTTCGAGATGAGAATGAAACTGAGTCAGAGCCTATACAAGAATGGACACAGAACCCGGCGAAACAAAAACATGATTCTTCAGGTAAGTACTCCGTCGACTCCTTATGCTCTCCTTATTGTTATGCTGGAGTCATGATGTGTCGATTGTGGGGATTGCATGATTCTTCAACATTTTCCATAGAGATGGTACCTTTGATGGAAGTAGCATGTAATAGTGAAATCATGGATTGGAGGACTATATTATCGGATAAGTTGGCTACATCTATTCTTGAATTCAGAAACAAATCTCGTGTTACTGATAGGTTCATCCCTCCATTTTACTTTAGTGCCTATATTTTGGATAGCCTTTGTTTTAATTCTGAGTTTCCTGTGTTAGGGTGGAGATGGACTCCACAGGACCCTATGCCTATTCATATCTACCACCAGAAATTATGGAAAGCTCATTATAAACATCATTTATACCAAGTCTACAATGGATTCATGCTACCTATTTACTACGCAATTTTTGATAAACCTGCCCCTAAACTCTCCTCTTAGGCAAAGATTGACTTGACAGCCTTAGGAACCTGCTTTCGAGAAGAAAATTTCACTTATGTAAGAGTTTTTGGTAGTCAGGCCAGGCCTCATGTCCTCCCCTTGTACATACCAGATAAGCTATTAGCTCGCAAAATAGCATATCAACTTACAACTGCATCAGCCACAAAAACCCTCAGAAATTCAAAGAATCAAGTTTGGCCTCCTCTTCCTCTAAGGTGTGGCGTCTATACTCTACATGATTATAAACATGTAGAGAAAGAGGCAGAGAAAATTAACATCCTAAGTCTCGCCACTCTGCCCAATAGACGTTTTGACCCGAAGAAAGTCATCTACAATGCTCTAGATCAAGCCAAACTCACTAAATTTGAACATAAGGAAGATGAGTTTGATGACATGTTCTCTTCCGCAGAGTCAATATTCCAGTTGCAGCAACTAGCTAGAATGAGATACCATGACGACAGGTTGGTAGAATTTAATAAACTTAGAGAGCAGAGGTTGCAAACTCTGCCTCTAGATTTGTTAGCTACTACCCCGATGATACAATCAAGCGAGCCTGAGCAACATCTTACCAGCAAACCTCCTGCTACATCTGAAATCTATGGAGAAGTCCAAAGAAGAGAGCGGGAGGAACTCCAGAGATTAGAACAGGAAGAGGCATAGAGGAAAGAACAAGAGGCACAGAGAAAAAATAGAGAGGAAGCATAAAAGAAAGAACAGGAGAAAATACAGGAGGAAGAACAGAAAAAGCAGCAGGAGCAGAGCAGCAAGGAGGTGAGTGTTGATACTCAAATGGACCCAAGATTGCTCGAGGAATGGCAACAATTTAATACAATTATAAGCAATCTTGAGAGCTCAATGGACGCCGAAACATCCAAAGCTGTTGATACACAAGATACAGCATCAAAGGAGGTTCCAAGCAAAGGAACCAGTGGTCTACCCCCAACTACAGTAGTAGAAATAATTTCGAAGAATCCTTCCAATCAAATTATTTTGCAGATGGAGGACATTCCTCCAATGGATGTTTTCTATAGCCCAAAACACAAGGTTGTAATAAAGCGACAGCAGAAAAGGAGAAGGATTGATCAACCTTCTCTGTTCCCTGAACAAACAATAAGATCCAATGTGGTATGGAGGGAAGAATTCGACCCCTCCAATGAATGACAAAGTTATCTCAATATGATGGCGCCTATTTGGCAGCCACCATGGATAAGGCATCGGAGGTAAGCAATTTGTTGAAAGAAAAGGATCAAGCGATCGCTTTACTACAAGCACAGCTATTGGAGGAACAACAGAAATCAGAACAACTACAACAGCAACTATCCACGCAGCAATAGTTAAATAACCAGCTCAACAAATAGTTGCATGAAGAGAAGCAGAGGATCGCTTCAGGAGCGATTCAGAGACAGAAGGAATTATCAGAGGCATTATCAAAGTTGAAGGCGATGAATGAATAGATGGCAAAGAAAAAAGATAAGCAAATTGCTCAATTATCAGCTCAAGTAGAGAGGTTCAAGAGTCTTCCCCAGCCTGCTGAGTTTAGAACAGAGGCAATGCAGATTAACAAGGCATTAATAACACAAATAAGATTGTTGTGTCATGAAATTGCCCAAGTTGAACCTTTGTGCGACATAACAACATCTATAATAGACAAATCATCTTATGCCAGGCAGGAATTAGAGCAAGCCGACGAAACTTTGAAAGATTTTCTTACTTCGCAGGACTCTAATGAGGGACAGGCAGCAAACTTGCCCAAAATTTTAGAATCCCATAAAGAAATCCTATTCATGGAGTGGTAGTCCCAATTAATGAAAGCGGAGAGAGCGGTTTCTAGATGCAAGTTATCTACAAGCAATTTAATTGACTTGATCAATAATACTCTCTATTTATCTAACATGATTTCTCAATGTACACTAAGTAAACTATTATCAACCAAGACATTGGAGTAGTCATGTAACCAAGAACTAGAAAAGAATGGGAAATTGATCTTAGGAATTAAGAGTTTTCACTTGGGACACCTATTGGTTGTTCCTAGTAAAACCATACATCCAGAGAGCCACCCTCAAATGCCTAACGGATGCAATCGAGTGTATCACTCCCGATATACATGATGCCACCTATGTTGCTCAAATCAATTCTCATCTCAGCTGCCCTCAAGAAGTGGAGCTAATGCTGGCAATATGCCAACTCAGGGAAAAGGGAAAACAGCCAGAAGGATGAATCATTGTTTCCGATTACCAGATCACTGTGGGAGAGATATTTAAGATCGTATTATACCAATTTAGTAGCATTTTAATTTTGTAGTTTGTTAGCTTAGTTTAGTATTTATAGACCCTTTCATGTATTTAGAAAGAGTCGTAAGTTTTTGTATATGACTTAAGCCTGAAGTTGCACTACTATACTTCGGGCATATTCTTTTATGAAAACTGGACCAATCTTTCCAAATTTTGATAACGAAGATTTGATGTTAATGTGCACTATTGCCTTTATTTAAAAGTATTTCTGAATCAGAAGAAGGAATTCAAATTACGATTGGCGTAGGGAATAATTCGCAGCTCATATGGTACTATTATCTATGTCTGAATTTATTCCTTTTATGTGAATTGTTGTTTGGTCATTTTTACTATTATTGAATATGTGAATGTGTTTTAACAGTAAACTTTATACTTTCCCCCCGGCTGCGGGTGTTTATTAGCCTAATGAATGAGGAGGCGGCCTTATTAAATGGCAAGTGGCCGCTCGCTCCAGCCAAATGGACCGAAGCCTCGAGAATCCATCAACTCGGTCCGGCCAACAGTTATGAGCGCATTAATGGCATGGGGAGAACAGCTTTTTGCAGAGGTATATTTGTCGTTCGCCTTGGTTCGCCGATGAGAGGTGTTCCGTCGGAAGGTGCGGGAAGGGCCATTGTCTGTGGGAATCTCTGCATTGTTTCAATTGTGAGTGGTGTGCTCGGCTCTTGGATGACTGCACAGTGGGTGCATGTGCCAAGACTCAGACCTCGGCCCTCGGCTCCGGAGGTCCTGGTCTCAACCTTGGATTGGCAGAGAATTTTCGTCTCTATGCTATGGTTCAGTGCTTTGAGTGTCATTCTGCTCTTTTTTCGCAAAGTCTCTGAGCGCCATAGGCCTCACGAAGCTCTGAGTGCCGCGTTGTTTCAGTTCTTCTGCACCCCTGTTCGAGATTTGCCCTTTCGGCACTTTGATAATACTTGCCTCTGGCCTATTCGGCTCTCTGGGAGCAATTCACCCCTTGCAGCTCTTGAAAAGGCTCGGCTCCAGCTCTGTGTGGTAAGCATTGTTATTCGAATTCGTGTTCCATTACTTGTTTCTCATCTATTGTATAAGTTGTTGCTCGGGCTTAAAACCTTCCGTGGCGCAAAGCATACGCGGCCTCTGGGCAGAATTGGATATTTGTTGGTTACAGGATGTCGTGTGAGAGGTTACGTGGCACTTGCAGGCGAGGAGGTTCAAGGGGCGGTGCCAGAGGCCGGGCTTCATCGCCACGTTCCTCGGCATCCTTAGACTCCCCATCGGAGGAGATTAGCTCACCAGGAGCTCGACGAGGGCGCGGAAGAGGCAGAGGGTGGGGCAGAGTCGCGGTGTGTCCGTTTGGTTTGCACCCATCAACACGCTTCAGGTTTCCGTGTGCCCTGGACAACGCAATCTACTATGTTTCAGTGCGCATTGAAAAATGCGACCATGCAGATAGACCAGAAGCCCCAGCAGAGCCTCGGCCACCCTCGCCTGTTCAGGGTCCGCGATTACAGCCTGCGGAAGCCTCGGGTGCGGTGGCGGGGAATAGAGCTGGAACAAGCGAGCCTGCGAAGGAAGACGCGCCATACACAAACTCAAGTTCCTTAGACCCATATGCCTGTCCAGTGGTGGAGGAGCAACCAGATCCATATGCCTGTCCAGTGGTGGAGGAGCAACCATCCACCTCTGTGGATGCTTAGGCACGTTTCATGGTCGTTCTGGGTGTTTTGGAAACACATTGTTCAGTCTCAGGATGTCGAAATAGCAGTTACAGTAAGTAATGGGGGTCAGTCTGTGATAGTTTTCGGGTCGCACCACTCAGTTTTTTGTATGTCGGATATAATGTCTGTGTCTGTTATGTCGTATATAATGTCTGTGTCTGTTATGTCGGGTTTTTTGAATGTGGGTTTTGCAAGGTCTGTAAATTCCTCCCTTGCTTCGGCAGGGAATGGAAGTATAGCGCCTAGGTCAAGTTTTCTGTGGGTTCTAGCTTGGCGTCAGCGGACAGTCTCATAGTCCCTCAGTTTCTCAGGCTCAGTTTCAGTCTCAGTATGTCAAACTGTTCATGTAGCCAACTCTCTGTGGTGGATGTAACTCTCTTTGTACTCTTTTTTGTATTATAATAGAATTAGCATGATTTACAAAAAAAAAAAACTTTATACTTTCCACTATTGGATGTTTACAGTTTGCTATTCTCTCAATCATGCATGTATCAGTAATATAAAAGAGAAGTGTAATATTGTTTTATCAATTACTTCGTTCAACTATTTGAACAAAGAAATTATCATTTAAATGAATGTCTTTGTTTATTGAATAGTGTCATCTATATGCATATCAGCAAACACAGATCATTAAACGTTGCACTTAAGAATAGAAGCTTCCCGGGATAAAATAGTTATTTACGTTTTCGCTCATAGAATAAGTCCTCCATTTGTTATCACTTATTAGAAAAACAATCATTCATTCACCCCCTTTTATTAATTACTGGGAAACTGGTCCCATTATATCCAGTTGGAGCCACCATCCCAAACGGAAAAGGAGTTGTATTAAGGTCCAAACCGGGTGGTTATCCCCGATGTTGATGTAACGATTTTTAGGGCATCAACATTTCTGGCGCTAGAAAGAGGGCCATCTGTTATGCATGGCGAGTAAGTCAAAACCTACAGAACATTCACAGAGTAAATCACCCTCCACCTCTCCTCGGACCTCTCGTTTGCACTCTGAAATACCAGTATCCAGACGAGAAGAAGAAGGATCAACTACCACTGCTCAACCCCATCATACTTCAGAACGTTTAAGTCCGGAGTCCCCTGAAGTTCAGTCTATCATCCAGAAACTTCAAGGCTTCTCCATTTCACCTCCTAGATCTGAAGTATCTCAAGGCAGTGAGACTTCACAATTTCGCCTACCTCATCATCTCACTAGACTTCGAAGCGAAAAACTCGGTATTGAACCACCTAAGTTGCCTTTACCCCAAAGGAAAAGGATTAAAAATAACACTGAAGGTTCTGGTAGTGAGACCCTTTCTCCATCATCTTCCATCTCATCATCTCCAGTGCGAAGTCAAACACCCACTTCACCATTACATATTGTTTTTCACCAGGGGACTTCACCTTCAACATCACAATCTTTTCAGTCTTCATTTCCACCTCCTCCCCAAACACCTGGAACACCACAGGAAATCATTGGTACTCCCAAAATGGCTCAGAACCCATGGAGAAGTCCTAGTGCAGTCACTATGCCTGCGCCTTTACATTTGTTACCTGATTATCCTGAGAAATGGTTACCAAAGTTTAATCCAGATGCTGGAACATTAGCTGAGGAACACATAAATAATTTCATGTTGTCAGTTAATCTGAAGGGAGTAACAGAAGAAGATGTTGTAGTTAGACTTTTCCCCTACACATTACAAGGATCAGCTGGGTCTTGGTATTTTTCCTTGCCCTCTGGATCCATTACCAGTTTGAATACCTTTCAGGAACAGTTTCTTACCAAATACGGCGATGATAGATCCTTGGCCACACTCATTAATGACCTTTCGAATCTAAGGATCAAGTCAAGAGAACTAATTAAGGAATTTAACTCCCGATTTAACAAACTCTTGAATAAAATCCCTACCGATTCCAAGCCAAGTGAACAAATTAGAAGCGAGTGGTACATTACAGCCTTACCTTCAAATATAACCATTTTTGTAGATAGGGCTGGAAAACCCACATTGGCCGAAAACATGAAAGAAGCCCTCATTGTCGAAAAACGTAGAATCGCTTTGGAAAAGAAAGCTACTCTCGAGGACAGGAAATCAAAAAAATTGTCTTTCAAGGATGATTCAAAGAAGAAAATCACCAAAGATCCATATGATATGGACGGCCTTAAAAAAGTCCTCAAAACAATGTCAAATGAAATGGTTGAAATTAAAAAGCAAGTAGCAGAGACCTCAACAAAGAAGCCTTATAGGAATTTTAAGAAACCTGAGTCAAAGCCTCCAAATGTTATATCCAATGCATATTCAGATCCTGAGGAAGAAGAAGAAGAAGAAACAATTGCACCATCCGACGAATTCTAAGAAGAGGAAGTCGTTGAATGCCATGGAATGTGGGACTTCATATTGCCTAACTCTGATACCGAAACTGAACAAGAAGCTTTTCCTGTGACTACCAGGAGAAAAAGTGTCCCTGAACCTATCCAGGCAAGTTCGAAGAAAAGGAGTGCAGGTACCAATACTACAAAGGAAAAGGTACCCACAAGGAAGCCAGCTGCAACAGTACCTCAAAATCAACCATCATCCTCCAATATACCTACATCATCTAAGATGTTGGTAGTATCAGATTCAATGGATTACAATATTTTTGATGATATGAAAAAGACTAAGGCAAACATCACCATGTTTGAACTCAGCAAATTAAAACATCAACAAAAATTGCTTCTCAAAGAACTTAATGCAGTTCCTTCTTCGCCTCTTCCCAGTACTAAAGCTACAAGTGATTCAGGACAACTACCTTCTGGTAGAGTTGAGGCTACTGATACGATTCTAATTGGAGACAGATCAAATTCCCATGCCCATCCTTTCCTCTTAACGTACGAAATTTACAATCGAAATCTACATAACTGCTTGATTGACTCTGGGGCATCATCAAATATAATGCCAACTTCAGTTTGTTCTAAACTGAACATAGAACCCTAAAAGTCCTCAATTCACATTGTGCAGTTAGATAGAACCAAAGTTCAGGTTTTAGGGGAAATAAACTCTGTTACTATCAGGTTATTGGATGATCCACGAGTGGTTCAAAGAATTGATATCTTAATCGTTGATATACCTGAGTTTTATGGTTTAATCTTGAGCAGGGATTGGTCTGAAAAGCTCCATGGGTATATTTCTACCGATTGGTCTCATATGTGGCTGCCCTATAAGGGAAATCCAAATCAAATAAAAATCAATCGGGAGAAACACATGACCCATACTGTTACAGATTTCGAACAGGAGAATCAACCAGTTGCATTTAACAATAACATTTTGGGAAACTATTCTTCTGAATCATTCTTTGGCAATTATATTGCCCAACCATCTCCTTTCCCGGTAAACAATTTCACATCACAAATCGAAAATTTTTCACAAACTGACAGATCAAGATGTGTTAATATTACTGAGAATCTTGTAAATAAAAATGTGGATAATTCTTTATTTTGGTCTTTATATTTTGACGGTTCAAAATCTAGTGAAGGATCAGGAGCAGGGTGTATTTTAGTCAGCCCTGAGGGAGAAAATGAATGCTTTCTTGTAGATTAGAATTTGAATGCACGAATAATACAACTGAGTATGAGGCCTTGGTGCAAGGATTATACAAAGCTATCTTCCTGAAAGTTCAATATTTAAAAGTGTTTGGTGATTCAGAGATTGTCATAAAACAAGTTCGAAATACAATCCATTGTCTCTCTAATCACCTCAAACACTATCAGTCTTTAGTCCATGAAATTTTATCTCATTTCTTAGCATTCAATATTTCACCTATTCCCAGATCCCAAAATGCAGCAGCTGATCTATTGGCCAATGTTGCTTATAAAATCCTGCCTTCTGAAGATTATAGCCTAGATAGATTTCAGTAGAGTTGATCTTTAGGCCATCAATTCCTGACAATATCGCCAATTGGCGAGTGTTCAACCACGATGAAGACATTCTACATTTCTTAACTTCCAACAAATCCTACAACGATCAGATCATTGATGAAAGTGATCATGATCTTCAGATGAAAGAAAAGCATGAGGAAAACTCAATACCAAGACCTGTGGTTAAACTTGAAGATCTCTATGACATTAAAGACAGGTTCAAACATGTAACCAATTCAAAACTCCAAAGTTCTACCTTAAGATTTGAATTGATAAATATTGGTACTGAGCAGAACCCTCAAAATATCAATTTAGGATTAGGACTTTCTAAACAGGAAAGAACAACATTTATTATATTATTAAGGAAAAATAAACATGTCTTCACTTGGAAGTATGATGATTTAAAAACATATGATACATCTATCATACAGCATACCATTCCAATGCTACCTGAACAAAAACTAGTTCAACAAAAATTGAGGAAAATACATCCAAACTTAGAGAGTCAGATAAAATCAGAACTCAATAAACTCTTAAAAGCAAAGATTATTTTTTTTGTTCGGCATTCAAACTAGGTCTCCAACATGGTGCCTATTAGGAAGAAAAATGGTGACATCAGGATTTGTACAGATTTCAAAAATCTGAATAAGGCAAGTCAAAAAGATAATTTCCCATTACCTACCATGGAGCAAATACTCCATTCAGTAGCAAGTTCTAAACTAATGTCTTTTCTAGACGGTTTTTCAGGATACAACCAAGTTCTGGTCCATCCTGATGACAGACTCAAAACTACTTTCAGAACAAAATGGGGAACTTACGCCTATCAGAAAATTCCTTTTGGACTTATTAACGCAGGAGATACATTCCAAAGAGCAATGGATATAGCCTTCAAAGGATTGATCAACAAAATAGTAGTCGTCTATTTAGACGATATTACTGTATTTTCTAAAAAGAGATCCAACCATTTACATGATTTGAATCAAATCTTTGAACGCTGTAGAAGGTATGGTATTTCACTTAATCCCAAAAAATCCTTCTTTGCTCTAAATCAAGGAAAGCTCTTGGGCTTTATTGTTTCCAAAGATGGTATTTGTATTGATCCCGACAAGATTAAAGAAATTTATGAAATCCCATTTTCTCATACTAAAAAATCTATGCAGTCATTTTTAGGTCCGATCAACTTTGTCAAAATATTTGTTCCCGATTTTTCTCATATCATCTTACCATTACAAACCATGATTAATAAAAATTCAGTGTTTAGATGGGGGTCTTTGGAAAAAGAAGCATTTGATTTAATCAAGCAATCGATAATCAATGCCCCCGCTTTAAACACTCCCAATTTTTCTATTCATTTCACATTGTACACTATCGCGTCCGACTTATCTTATGCAGCGGTACCTACTCAAATCAATGATCACAACTTGGAAGCACCAATTTCATTCTTTAGTTCAAATTTTCAGGGTGCGGAACTAAATTACTCTGAAGTTGAAAAACAAGCCTTTGCTGTGTATAAAGCCATTAAACACTGCAGGCCCTTCCTTCTAAAAGCCCATACAAAAGTAATAGTTCCTTTTTCTACAGTAAGGCAATTACTGATCCAAAGAGAATTAGGTGAAAAAAGGGCAAATTGGGTTACAACACTTCAAGAATATGACTTGGAAATCAAGCCAACAAAGATTGTTAGAGGCCAAGGTTTTTGTAGGTTATTAGCAGGAGCATCCAACATTCCAGAATCATGTGATACAGATAATATTGAAGAAATCAACTAGATAAGTATTACTGATTCTGAATCTCAATATGCGTATTTAATCTTTTATTTGAAAATGGGCATGCACCTCCTAATCTTTCTTATAAAAACAAATGGGCTATTAGATTAAAGTCAAAAAAATTCGTTATCATTGATGATGTGCTTTTTAGGCAAAACTATGATTCAGTTTTATTATGATGCCTAGAGAAACCTGAAGCACAAAAGGTTTTGTAGGAGCTACACGATAGACTAGCTGGAGGACATTTTGGAGCTGAGACAACAGCTCATAAAATCATCCATGCTGGATATTATTGGCCCAACTTATTCAAAGATACCCATGAGTATGTAAGGAAATGTCGAAGTTGTCAAGTCTCCAATGGAAGACAAAGGAAACTAGCTTTTCCTTTGCAACCAGTGAATAACGATCAACCTTTTGAACAATGGGGACTAGACATCATTGGGGAGATAACTCCACAATCCTCCAAACAACATAAGTATATCCTTACTGCTATTGATTACTTTACTAAGTGGGTTGAAGCAATTCCATTAAAGACAACAAACTCTGAAGGAATTATAGAATTCATAGACCAGCTCATCATTACCAGGTTTCGTGTCCCAAATGCTCTTGTTTTTTATAATGCATCTTATTTCTATGGAAATGCCATGTTTGAGTTTGTTATCAAAATAGGATTTAAATTGAAATATTCTGCAAATTATTATCCCCAGGGTAATGGTCTGGCAGAATCTACCAATAAAAATCTACTCAAAATCATTAAGCGAACTATCGAACAAAATCATAAAAACTGGCACAAATCTTTAGTATTCACACTATGGGCTGATAGAATAATGCAGAAGGCCTCTATAGGTACTTCCCCATTCAACCTTGTCTACGGGAAAGAAGCAGTACTACCGACCAATTTAGCACTTCCTTCTCTAGCCCTAGTTCAATTTATTGAAGAAAGACCCTCTTCTTCTATCCAACTTAGACATGATCAAATTTTAAAATTAGAAGAAGAGAGAGAAAACGCCAAAATTACTCATGATAAACATCAGCAGATAATCAAGTTATCATTTGATTCAGCTTCATCTAGTTCTAAATAGTTGCAGGTTGGTGATCTAGTTCTAAAATGGGACAAAGCACATGAGGATAAAGGTAAACACACCAAATTCCAAAAGATGTGGCTTGGACCATTTCAGATCAGCGAGAAGGTAGGCTATTTGACATTCATATTACAAGATATATCAGGAAAGAGGGACACTCTTCCTGTTAATGGCCTCATCTTAAAGAAATTCTTCAATTGAGGAGGTAACCCCTTCTCTTTTAAATTCAGTAGGATTTGCAATATTTAAAATCATTAGGAAATAAGGTTGTAAAATAGCTTCTATTGGCCTTTGCTATATTGAAATGTTGCTCGGAAGAAGTATTTTTAATATTTACTTTTGTAAAATAGAAATCTTAAACAAAAGGAACAATTTCTAGGAAACTAGGTATATTAGCATTCTGAAAACCCCATTTTGTTTTGTGAAAATCCTCTCAAGATTTAGAACTACTGTAAATCATTTTAATGTTTTCAAACTGGTCACAAAAAGGTTACCAATATCAAAACAGAGACTAGTTCAATCTTAGCATCCTCAAGTCTTACCTTGTCATCCATTTTCTCTTAAGGAGAAAATTGTTCATCCCATTCATTCAAGTATATGATTACTCAGAGTGTAATTCCAAAATATCTGATATAAAGATAAGGGGTCTTATTACAAGCCTGCTTACCATGATCAATGGGAAATAATTTGACCGACATTACCAACACTGCATACCAAAATAGGATAATGGCTTATAAACATAAGACAAGGGGTCTCATCACGAGACAACTTGTTCGATTAGATTACAACCAGTGAATGGCATTGTCAAATCAGCTGGAAACCAAACTAGGGCAATGGCTTTTTATCTTACAAAAGAAAAGAAATACAAAATATGAAAACATGTTTTGAATTCATTCTTTTAATCATACTCTGAGATGGAAGGGGTCGTGAACAATCAAATGGTTAAAAGGTATCCCTGTCGAAACTATAAACGTTTGCTAGCAGCAGAGGCTCTACCTGTGACAAAGGAGTCAACTAAAATGGCTAAGTTGGAAAGGTGTTTTGTTTTATCATTATCAACCAATAAAGGCCAATTTAAAACTTAGAGTGTATTTAGTTTTAACAAGGGAAAGAATTAGCAAAAACATGTCTTTATTATATTCAGAATGTGTGTATACTTAGTTATATTAGAACTTTCCTTTTTCATAAGGTATCTATGTAAAGAAAGTTCAAAATTTCAATAACTTTTTCAGAGATAACTGTTTCTTCTAGCGAATCGCCAATTTTTGTGCTATATAACAACCCCCCATTTCAAAAAATCTTACTTTAGAAAATTATAAATTGAAATGGGTCCCTTTTAGATTAAATTGGTATTAATCCATCACTCTTCTAAAGGTTTGGAAATAAAAAAAACAACTTGAAACCTTTTGAAATAAATCGGTCTTAAAAATAAAACAAATAATCCTTTATAATTGCGATAAAACGATCGCAAGATCGCATATCACAACAACAAAGGATGCATAACCATGACCCATTGATTTTCCCTGATGTGATAAAAGAAAAATAGCCAATGGATATCGGGAAAAAAAATAATAAAAGGCCCCTCCCCTTTGCTCCGACGCAATATCGCAATCGGCGATCGGGGAATGCGACGTGAACATAACAAACTCTCCTCATTCAATCTCCCGATGCGAGTCAAGCAATATCGCTATCAGCGATCGGGGATTCCATAAGACTTAAATAAAATTTCCCAAGCCTTCCTCCGACTGTCGATTGCAATGAGCCGAAAATGTGACTTTCGAAAAGGATCAATATGATTTCAATATATTATATATTAATTATCATTGAGAGCCTTTTCTCTTCCCGGTAGAGATTCGCTCGCGTCCAACCGCCAAAATATCAAATCCACGCTTAAACCATTATTCGGAAAATAAAGGATATAATGAGCAATTAAATGATTAACAGGTTTTAACGGCCAATTAATGAGCAGCCATGCCTAAATCCTTTCAGAGATTGCATCCGCGGGAGCCTTATGATAAATCCTCCATTACTCATTGATTGACGCAATTTCCTCATACTTGGTTTTCGCCATCTATTCTCTGCATTACGTTTATTTTTCTCTTACGCAAAATTTTTTCCACAGTAACGATGGGAAAGAAATCTAAGAAGTCTGGAATGCCTTCGGCTCCTATGGTAACAGAACAACATGCCACCGATCTGGGACCAAGCAAGAAGGGATTAATCTCAGATACCACATGTCTCAGCCTTGGCAGCACTACTTGGCAAAATATTTACAACCTGGTAGAAGCCGAGGACCCTCAACAAACATCGGTACAAGCTTCAGCAGGTTCAAGCCGGAAATCTGATGCTACTTTAAAAGATTTGGTTGATTCCTACCTACATAGGATAGCAGCTCGAGAGCAAATTCTTCCGTATACGGATGTGGTGAGATGGGAAATTGAGGAAATTCCAATTACGGACAGAACATTCTGCACTGTTGATGGAAGAGTATTTGGTTCATTTTAGCCCAACGATTTCAGACAAATGTATCATTTGCTCGAGCCAGAGAAAAAGTACAATAAAGCATTTTTGGAGAAGTTTCGAGATGAGAATGAGACCGAGTCAGCACCTATACGAGAATGGAGACAGAACCTGGCAAAACACAAACATGAGTCTTCGGGTAAGTACTCCGTCGACTCCTTATGCTCTCCTTATTGTTATGTTGGAGTCATGATGTGTCGATTGTGGGGATTGCATGATTCTTCCAAATTCTCCATAGAGATGGTTCCTTTGATGGAAGCGGCATGTAATAGTGAAATCATGGATTGGGGGACTATATTATCGGATAAGTTGGCTACGGCTATTCTTGAATTCATAAACAAATCCCGTGTTACTGATAGGTTCATCCCTCCATTTCATTTTAGTGCCTACATTCTGGATACCCTCTGTTTCAATTTTGAGTTTCCTATGTTAGGGTGGAGATGGACTCCACAGGACCCTATGCCTATTCATATCTACCACCAGAAACTATGGAAAGCTCATTATAAACACCATTTATACCAAGTCTGCAATGGATTCATGCTACCTCTTTACTATGCAATTTTTGATAAACCTGCCCCTAAGATCTCCTCTCAGGCTGAGATTGACTTGAAAACCCTAGGAACCTGGTTTGGAGAAGAAAAATTCACCTATGTAAGAGTTTTTGGCAGTCAAGCCAGACCTCATGTCCTCCCATTTTACATACCATACAAGCTATTAGCTCGCTAAATAGCATATCAGCTTACAACTGCGTCAGCCACGAAAACTCTCAGAAATTCAAAGAAGCAAGTTTTGCCTCCTTTTCCTCTTAGGTGTGGCGTCTATACTCTGCATGATTATAAACATGCAGAGAAAGAGGCAGAAAACATTAACGTCCTAAGTCTCGTGACTCTGCCTAATAGACGTTTTGACCCGAAGAAAGTCATCTATAATGCCCTAGATCAAGCCAAGCTTACTAAATTTGAGCACAAGGAAGATGAGTTTGATGATCTGTTCTCCTCTGCCGAGTTAATCTTCCAGGTACAACAGCTAGCCAGAATGAGATATCGTGATGATGGGTTAGTAGAATTTAACAAACTTAGAGAACAGAGGTTGCAAACTATGCCTCTAGATTTGTTAGCTACTACCCGATGATTCAGTCAAGCGAGCCTGAGCAGCAGCTTACTAATGAACCTTCTGCTACATCCGCAATCTATGAAGAAGTCCAGAGAAGAGAGCAGGAGGAACTCCGGAGGTTAGAACAAGAAGAGGCACAGAGAAAATAACAAGAAGAGGCACAAAAGAAGGAACAAGAGGAGGCCGAAAAGAAGCAACAGGAGAGAATAAGGGAAGAAGAACAGAAAAAGCAGCACGAGCAGAGCAGCAAAGAAATAAATGTTGATAGTCAAGTGGACCCAAGATTGCTTGAAGAATGGCAACAATTCAATACAATTATAGGCAATCTTGAGACCTCAACGGACGCCGAAACATCCAAAGCTGTCGATACACAAGATACAACATCAAAGGAGGTTCCAAGCAAAGGAACCAGCGGTCCACCCTCAAATACAGCAGTAGAAATAATTCCGAAGAACCCTTCCGATCAAATTATTTTGCAAGTGGAGGACATTCCTCCACTAGATGTTTTCTATAGCCCAAAACACAGGGCTGTGATAAAGCAACAGCGGAAAAGAAGAAGGATTGATCAACCTTCTCTGTTCCCTGAACAAACCATAAAAGCAAATGTGGTATGGAGAGAATAATTCGACCCCTCCGATGACCTGACCAAGTTATCTCAATATGTCGGTGCCTATTCAGCAGCCACCATGGATAAGGCATCGGAGGTAAGCAATTTGTTAAAGGAAAAGGATCAAGTGATCTCTTCATTACAAGCGCAGCTATCGAAAGAGCAGCAGAAGTCAGAACAACTACAACAACAATTGTCCACACAGCAACAATTAAACAACCAGCTAAACAAATAGTTGCATGAAGAGAAGCAGAGGATAGATTTGGGAGCAATCCAGAAACAGAGGGAACTGTCGGAGGCATTATCAAAGTTGAAGGCGATGAATGAACATATGGCAAAGACAAAAGATGAGCAAATTACTCAATTATCAGCTCAAGTAGAAAGGTTCAAGAGTCTTCCCCAGCCTGCTAAGTTCAGAGCAGAGGCAATGCAAATTAACAAGGCATTAATAACACAAATAAGATTGTTATGTCATGAAATCGACCAAGTTGAACCTTTATGTGACATAACATCATCTATAATAGATAAGTCAGTTGATGCCAGGCAGGATTTAGAGCAAGTCGAAGACACTTTGACAGATTTTCTTACTTGGCAGGACTCTAATGAGGGAAAGGCAGCAAACTTGCCCAAAATCTTAGAATCCCATAAGGAAATCCTATTCACAGAGTGGCAGCCCCAATTAATGAAAGCAGAGAGAGTTTTTTCCAGATGCAAGTTATCTATGAGAAATTTAATTGACTTGATCAATAATACTCTCTATTTATCTAACATGATTTCTCAATGTACACCAGGTAAATTATTATCGGCCAAGACATTGGAGTAGTCATGTAACCAAGAGATAGAAAAGAATGGGAGATTGATCTCAAGGATTAAAAGTTTAACTTGGGACACCTATTGGTTGTTCCTAGTAAAACCATACAGTCAGAGAGCCACCCTCAAATGCCTGACGGATGCAATCGGGTGTATCATTCCCGATATACATGATGCCACCTATGCTGCTCAAATCAATTATCATCTCAGCCGCCCTCAAGAAGTGGAGCCAATGCTAGAAATATGCCAACTCAGGACAAAGGGAAAACATCCAGAAGAATGAATCATCGCTGCCAATTTCCATATCACTGTGGGAGAGATATTTTAAGATCGGATTATACCAATTTAGTAGCATTTTAATTTTGTAGTTTGTTAACTTAGTTTAGTATTTATAGACCCTTTCATGTATTTAGAAAGGGTCGTAAGTTTTTGTATATGACTTAAGCCTGAAGTTGCACTACTGTACTTTAGGCATATTCTTTTATGAAGACTGGACCAATCTTTCCAAATTTTGATAATGAAGCTTTGATGTGAATGTGCACTATTGCCTTTATTTTAAAGTATTTCTGAATCGGAAGAAGGAATTCAAATTACAATTAGCGTAGGGAATAATTCGCAGCTCATATGGTACTATTATCTATGTCTGAATTTATTCCTTTTATGTGAACTGTTGTTTGGTCATTTATGCTATTATTGAATATATGAATGTGTTTTAACACTAAACTTTATGCTTTCCACTATTGGATGTTTACAGTTTGCTATTCTTTCAATCATGCATGTATCAGTAATATAAAAGAGAAGTGTAATATTATTTTATCAATTACTTCATTCAACTATTTGAATGAAGCAATTATCATTTAAATGAATGTCTTTGTTTATTGCATAGTGTCATCTATATGCCTATCAGCAAACATAGATTATTAAACATTGCACTTAAAGAAAATAAGCTTCCCGGGATAAAATAGTCATTTACGTTTTCATTCATAGAATAAATCCTACATTTATTATCACTTGTTAGAAAACCAATCATTCATTCACCCCATTTTATTCACTATTGGGAAACTGGTCCCATTATATCCAGTCGGAGCCACCATCCCAAACAGAAAAGGAGTTGTATTAAGGTCCGGATTGGGTGGTTATCCCCTGATGTTGATGTAACGATTTTCGGGGCATCAACATGTGGTTAGCATGGAGTAGTGGAAGGTCATACTTCACAGCCATTTCTATTCCAGGAACCTTGTATCCATCTATGTGAAGGACTTCCTTCCACCAATCCTTGTGTATGACATAAGATTGTGTGTACTCTTCAATTGGCAACCAAACAATGGAAAAACAAAATCTTAGACCCATCCATCGGGTCCCATGAGTATGAATGCATGTGATATACCATGGTACTTTGTCCAAAGCTCAAACAAAATTAGGGGCCCCAAAAGGTTCATGTATTCTTACTGCAGTCGAAGAAAACACCCATCGTTTCTGAAAACCAGCCTGGGCCTCCTCCTCACAAGTAAACATGTTCTTTTTCCACATGTTAGAAAACCACTTTTGTGTTCCCAGCATTTGACTGCTCCGTCCTTCTATTCCCAAGAAGGTCAGATGTTTGTTAAAAGTATCCATAGCCTAACAATGCTCTACCTGAGCTACAAGTGGCTTGTTTGCTTGGTTATCTTCGAATGTGTTGAAGCATTTCTTCCACTTAAACTGGTTAATCATGAAAGAGGTGAACGCTCTAAACTAAATATCCCCAAAATATGGCACTGGATTGAACTATTGATTGGTCCCCAGAAAATAATCATACATGTTGAGTTCGCATATCAAGTGTTGGTTAAAAATATTGTGCCCTTCAAGATCCATAGAAACTGTATCGATATTTGATTTCGTGACTTATCTCCCGACGAATTCTCTCCAAATAGAAGAATAGGTATTGTTCATGGAGGAATAGAGCATAACTATGAGCAGGAGGTCGGCATGCCATTACCTATTGCGTCAGAGCGAACATTTCATCTTTATTAGCCTTTAGTAGTTGCACCTATTCTTCTAGTTCATCAATTTTTTTCTTCTTCATTTCCTATTGTTTCTTGGCTTTATCTATCTAAGTCACGTAATTGGTTACTACACTCACAGCTTGTTCTCAAATCCCTTGCATTCCTTCCCAGTGGGCTTCCAAAGAGATAGACCCTCGTTGAAGACAAGATGTGGTATCCTACCATTTATGGATTTTAGCGGGGAACAAGAATTCTCGTGACTCAAACAGATGCGACAATGGTTCAGTCTGTACTGTTACTGAAGTGGTTTGATCTCCAAGATTAATAGTAGCCCAACCGAAATTCTTCTTGTGCTTCTTCAACCATCTTCGTAAGCGTAACACCTGCTTCCTTAACTTAATAATCTCCAGTTTTAATTGCTATTTTCTTTGAATTACGACTGGTACCTTTCCTAGATAGGGGCCTTTCCTTTTACGAACTATTCAATAAATTTGTTATCACTTAGAACTGTAAACATTTGTATATAACCCTTTGCCCAAGTCTAATGCCTAAAATGGGTGTTAAAATTGTTTTTTAGTCTATGTTTCTTACTTAGGGTTGAAACTTTAAAGATGTTTGGTGTAAAGCGTACTCTAATCCTGTCGGTCATCCTCCACCATCATGCTTCCATAAGACATGTCTTGTCTAATCCATGTCACCGATCCTTTCCGCAATTTCGCAGCGCAGTCTCTTATTGGTCTGTTTCGCTGCATAATCATTGTTCATCCATTTTGCAGCATCACCATCAAGCCGTTTCGCAGCGCATTATGACAATTCAAAACTAAAAGCGCTGCGAAATCGAAAATTCGTGCATTTTGCAGTGAATATTTCTAAAAGGGTCAAGTCCGTTAATGAGTCACCATTCCCGTCCTCTCATGTCAGTTTTTCGTACCTCCCAAATGCTCATTAACCATCACTCCACTAATAGATTTGCAGACATGTGCATCAGTATCAATCGAAATGAGTTTTACTATGCATAGATCTTTGTGATGATTGTGAATGTACATAAGTGACCAGCCCGTGTGATGATTATATGTGAGTTTGCAAGTGAAGCTGCTTTCAAGAGAGCCTGTTTCAAGCGAGGCTGAGCCAAAAGAAAGAAAGGATCGAATTACTATTCCAGTTGAAGTTGTTTTTCACTGTCAGCGAAGGTTTCAAAGGCGAGATGGAGAAGAGAGGACACCGGTATGGAAAATGCCAGAGAACAGAGCCTGAAGGTTTGGACTTAACATTAAGAGATGAGGGTGTGAAGAAAGCCTTCCAGGATGCCGGCTATTGGAATTTCTGCAAGAAACTGCAGGGTGGCCATGCTTAGGTAACAAAGGATTTTGCTTTAAACTTCACCAGTTTGAATTCTAAAATAGCTATGTTAGAAGTTAAAGTGTCTCCAGAGGAAATAGCTGCAGTAACTAAGATCCCAAGAGGGGGACAAGAATGGTTTAAGAACTTCAAGTTCGATATGAGTCCATGCAAAGAATTCTTGAAAGAGGCTTATGTGAATGAGGACCTGACAAAGGCAGTGCCTAGAAACTATGTTAAGGAGCATTATGCCCTGCTTCTCACCTGTATTCAGAAGTACTTAACTTGTGAGGGAAGGTATAATAAAGTTTATTCTTACCACTTCAAGTTGCTGTCGCATTTTACTGGTAAAGCAACCATAGACATTCCCTTTTACTTGTTTCGAATTCTGAGCAAAATGTGTGACAAAGTGCAATTAAGAAAGGATGACTGTGAAACATCTTTATTTCACCATGGTCTGGTCAAGTTGTTAGATTTGAATGGTCTTCAAAAAATAGGCAAGGATTGGGACTCGTTCATTTTCATGGCGGGTTTTCAAAGTAAAACAGGTCTGACTCCACAGCCCGTTAGAGAAAAAGAACAGTCAGTTGAAGAGCCCACGATTGTTGAGCTTCAGAAGGAGGCTAAGAATAGAAGGAAGGTAAAGTCACAGTTGAGAAAATCAGTCAAGCCACTGGGTAGTAAAGAAAAACCTCAGCCATTAGCAAAAGGAGAAGCCCAGCATAAGAAAACTGTACCTGTGCTGAAAGAATCTGAAAAAGTGTAAAGGGTGAGGACAAGGAGTCAAATGATCAAAGAAAAAGGCAAAGCAGTGGCTGTTGAGGAAAGCCCGGTATCAAAGGCTAGCTTGAATGATTTGCTGGAAGCTATTGGGTTTGATCAAGTTGAGCCGACACACATTGAACCAATGCACATTGACTTGACACAGTCAACACCGGAAAGCACTAAGAAATCTAAAGCTTCAAAAAGGCTGAGGTTTGATGAACCAAGTGAGGAGTTTATCTCCAAACCAAGGAGACCCCTCACAAGAAAGCAAGCAAGGGAAGCTCAGAAACTGCCCAGAACAGAAGAGGCAAAGGAAATAAAGAAAAGACCTCTCACAAGAAAGCAAGCAAGAGAAGTTGAGAAACTGCCCAGAACAGAGGAGACAGAGGAAATCAAGGAAAAAGGTTCAAATAGAAAAGTCATCATTTCCCAAGGAGGAAATATTATATCTATGAAGGACCAGTTGGGGGAAACTGAAAGTGAAATGGCTAAGATGGAGAGTGCCAGAGCTGAAATCAAAGCCATGGAAAAGGAGGTTGCAAAATTGAAGGCACAACTAAATAAATTAGCTGCTAAATGAAATCATTGATTCCAAGTAAGATGTTGTTCTAAAGTTTTGTGAAATTTTGCTTAAGTTCATTATGTTGTAGGCATGTAAACCCGGCTATACATATCCAAGGTAAAAATGAATTTTGAAATCAGGTGGCAGAGCAGTTAAAATCGCAGAGAGAATTGAAATTGTTTAAAACAGTTTCGCAGTTTCGCAGCGCGCTACGAAACTGCGAAACTGCTGTAGGTGTTGATTTTAAATGCAGACAAATAGTTTGGTAAGATGATTGGAAATTTTCTAAAGGAAACACCTGAAGGATGTGTAGGAGACCAAATGAAACCATCACAGCCATTCAGATCAAGACAGGTGTACCTTTAAAAAGGTGAAATGTTTTGACTCAAGGGTAAAGTTTTTGTTATAAAGTCACTTTATTGTTGGTCATAAGGTGTTGAATGAATTGCATATATGGAATTTCGGCTTGCACACTTGGCCATCGATGAATCATCCAATCTATCAAGAAACATGGTGGTGTTCTATTGTTTTTGGGTTATTAAAGAGGCTTAAAGTATATGCTGCTGCATTTTCGAAGTGATGGGGGACCAGAACCGAAAAGTAAGGGATATTCACAGCCAACACGGAGCAGATTAAAGCATTCAGTATCCAAAGCCAACATGGGGAATTAATTGCTCATCTCATGCCATCTCAGGCAAACGAAAAAGAAACCAGGTGTCAAAGCTGCAAGGAGGAATCTTTCTACGAAGGAGATAGAGTTAGAGTTATAATTAGATTAGAACTCTTTAGAACTTCTGTTGGTAGTTGTTGTATTAAATAAGTTTGTTAAAAATAGATAAGGGTCATTAATGACAGTCATCGAGCTCCCCTCATGCTGGAGGAGGAAGCTCCAAGTAGTTAGAGTTATATTTCTATATATAGTTGAATCATCTATGTAACAGGGGTTGGATATTTTGAGAAACAGAGTACTGCTTTGGCTTGTGTAAAAACTCAGTTTGGTAATATAATTTGCTGCTTATCTTCTCAGGATTCTTAAAGTGTTTAAAATTCTCAAGATATGTGGTTTTGTTTTATGTTTAATGTTTTTACAGTTGTATGAATACACAATCACTCAGAATTCACTTATGTTGCTCTGATTTCCTGTGTGTATTTGTAAACTGAGGTTTCTATGAGATGTTGTTTTGAGTATTTAAACATTACATGCCCTGACTTCTATGCATGAGCAGTGTTATAGCTTACTGAATATGATCAAATCCATAAGCCCAATGGAAGTCTTTGAAATATCTGTCCAGCCAACCTGTTTATTAAATTTACTTCACTAGAGTTAGCCCTCTTATCGGCAAACAAAGTCAATAACTTTTTTTGTTGAGAGAGCCCTCTCAGGCTAAGGAGGCTAATCCTTAGTCAAAAGATTGGTTTGAAACAGTTACACAGAGTCTACCTGATCAGCAGCCCCTCAGTGCTGGATTTTGTGATAATAGACATATTGAAGAGAATCTTACTAGGCTTTGATTCGTACAAGTTTTATCACATCCTCAGAAACTCCAACAATGAAGCAGATCAGATGGCGAACAAAGGCTGCACTCTCATGAAAGGGATCTTAATTGTAAATGGGGAAAGCTTCTTCCAAAATTCGTGAAACTGTCACATTCCAAAGATAGCATAAGAAGGATAACAACCATGTAAGCGGGGTTGCTACGACAAAGACCCATTCTCCTTTTAGCATATAAATAAAATTCGTAACCATTTTAGTTAAAAAAAAAAGAAGATCATAACCCAATTTATATGAAGCTATCTTGGTTAGAAGAAAGACAACATAGGAGGAAAAGCCAATGTTCTTGACAATCGACATCAAGGGGTAAAATTCTTCTACCACAAGAAAATTGCACTATCTTCAAAACAATGACGGAGGGATCAATTTTGAAGGAGAAAAATGGTCCCCAAAGCCTCAACAGTCATGAGTTAACAAATATAATTCAAGGTGCACTTGAGAAGTGTAAAAGAGAAAAAAATAGAAAATCAGAATCAAATTGTTTTCCTCTGAATTCTTGGTTCGATGAGGAATGCAAAATGGCAAGGAGAACCTTGAAAAATGCAGGTGAGGAGAAGATGAATGTAAATTTATATAAGCAAATTTTAAAAAGGAAAAAAAATGAGTTCATGAAAACAAGGCGGGAAGAGTTAATATATCTAATCAAGAATAACCCAAAGCGTTTTTGGCAGGAACTTCAACCAAGGAAGAAGAAAATTGAAAATAATATTACAGCCAATCAGTGGTTTGACTATGCAAGACAACTCTATGAAAAATAATTAGAGGTTGACCCTCCTCCCAGGATCAACACAACTACAATTTTTTTCACATTACAGGACGTGGAGGCAGGAATTAAAAAGTTGAAAATAGGGAAGGCAAAGGACTTTGTTGAACTTCAAGAGAATATCTAAAGTGGGGAATGAGCATTCTGGCACCGCACATCATGGAAATATTCAACAACGTCATTCGGCAAGGATTCCCAAGAGATTGGACAACTAGTATAACAATACCCCTTTTTAAACGTGGAGACATTAGTAATCCTTCCAACTATAGAACCATCATGATCAATCCTTTGTTTTCAAAGATTTTTGATAGCATGGTAGAAAATAGAATCAGTAAGTAGGTAGAAGTAAAAGAAAAGAGGGAAAAAAGGGCAAGCAGGTTTTAGGCTAAATCATTCTATAGTAGATCATGGTACCACATTGAGATACATTGTTGAAAAGGTTTGGAGGGACAAAGAAGAAGTATTTTTCTGCTTTGTTGACTTCAAAAAGGCATTTGACATGGTCCCTAGAGATAAGTTGTGGCATAGAATGGAAGAACTTGAAATTCCTTTGCAATATAGAGTTGTTGTCCATAGGATTTATGAAGAGGTGAAAGTCAAAATTAGAACTTCAATAGGAATTTCAGAAAGTTTTAGGAGTGACATCGGAGTCAAGCAAGGTTGTCCTTTATCCCCTACCCTTTTTGGTTTATATATTGACAAATTGGAAGAGTGGCCAAATCTACAAGGTGGGGATGGTGTTCGGTTGGGGGAGTTTGTGATAAAACTTATTTTATATGCTGATGATCTTGTATTGATTTCTAAATCAACCCATGGATTGCAGATGCACCTATATGCCCTTGAGCATTTTTGTAAAGCGGTGGGATGCAAGTCAATATCAGTAAGACCAAAATAATGATTTTCTCTAATAAAAGGAAGCAAATCCAGCATATGTTTTTCTTTGAAGGTAACATTCTTGAAGAAGTAAATGAATACAAGTACCTCAGGATTGATTTCAACAACAAGCTTAATTGGGAGGATTGCAGAAAGAAGATAATTTTAGTGTTGAAATATGACAACAAGCATATTCCAATTTAATTTGTCCTTGAATTAAATTGTGAATTAAAATCGAATTTAGTCTTAACAGCTACTTGGAAATAATTAATTAATTTATTTTAAATTAATTAGTTGGGAGAATTCAAAGTTAGAAATATTTCTGAAGTCAATGTAAGAGTTATCTCTAAATTAAGGGAGAATAAGAGTTGAGGTTGATATTTGAGTTGTAATTAGTTAACTAGTTTTACTGAGTTTACGTCCCAGTTAATTAGTTCCAAACTGTTAGGAACTATAGTGATACATCAGTTGATCCATTAAGCACTCACACTATGTGCTACTTTCCAAGTTAACTGAACGATCCCTCATAAAAATCAGCATGTCTATTCTGAGAAAGACCCAGTTGAGATTAATGTTCAAGGACAGTGTACTATTAGTTGCATGTGTTTTCTCATGGAGAAAACTCATGCATGCAATCAAGGATTCATCCTTGAGGATTGCGCAGTTTTGAAGGCTTGCTTTTCCACTTGGTAATAGGCTAATCATCCATAAGGAATAGCGCAAGGAAATAGGAGCTTGGAGGGCAGAGAGGAAGGTTGAGAGAAGCCAAGATTGCCTGTGAGCATCTGTGAGGATTGTACTAAGAGCTGGCTAGCTGTGAGAGCTAAGGCTTTGTATAATCCCTATGTATTTCCACCATGTATCATAATACAATAGTGTGGGGTTTTTATCTGAGACTTTCCCCAAAAGTATTTTCATGTGTATTGTGCCATTGATTCTTCTTCTTCTGGTTATATTGTTCAACTCAATCTTTAAGCTTCCACAAATTGATAGTAGAAGTAGGTTATAGTATTCTGCGTTGATTTGTATTGCATTATCGGGTTGACCTATCACATATTTTCTACATGGTATCAGAGCTGTGAACAATATATTGAGAAATGAATTTGAAGTTTGAAGTTTGGGGTTGCAAGTGCAAATCAAATTCATATCATACTTCATGGTTGGCCAATGGCGTTCTATGGCTTGAGACTCGAGTATGCCTTGGAAGGTAGCTCGAATTACATAGCATGGAAATATAGAATGGAGGCTGTATTAGAAGACAATGGCTTGAAGGAATTCATTGATCAAGAAATCCCAA
>APFE030131259.1:0-29214 GCA_000404065.3 Pinus taeda
ATCCAAGTTGGTGCAAAAGATAATGGAGGAATACAAAATCAAGCATCAGAAATCCACTCCATATCATCCACAAGTAAACGTACAAGTTGAAGCTACTAATAAAGTACTTGAAGCAATTCTTACCAAGATTGTACATTTACATTAAAGAGATTGGGCAAAAAATCTTCGAGAAGCTTTATGGGCATATTGTACCACATGGAGAAATACAATAGGGCATACTCCTTATGAACTTGTTTATGGGAAGCAAGTCATTTTTCCCATTGAGTTCCAAATAAAGGCCTTCAAAACATCAGTCAAATTGGGTCTTGATCTATCAGAAGCCAAAAAACAAAGAATGGAGCAATTGAATGAACTTGATGAGATACAACAAGATGTTATTCACAGAACCAACATAGTTTAACAAAAAATATCCAGATGGCATGATAAGGTTATCAAAGATAGGAAGTTCCAGCCGGGTGATTGGGCATTTATTTTTTATTCTAAATTTAAAGATTTTCAAGGAAAATTTCAAACTCATTGGCTTGGTCCTTATGAGATTGAAACTGTCTTTGATAATGGAGCAGTCAAAATCAAAACCATTGACGAAGAAAAAGTATATTTCCTTGTAAATGGTCATAGATTACAAATATATCATAAACCATTAACAAATGAAAAGTTCGTAAGAAATCAGCAAGATAATCTTGATTTGAAGTTAGTGAAGGAAGATTCTTCTTCCTCCCCAACTTAGGCTTCTACTTTCTTTTTCAAGAAAAATAAAATATATATATATACTATATAATTATATATAATATAATTAATATATTATATATATAATTATATATAAATATAGAATTAATTAATATATATATAATATATATATATATATTATATATATAAAAAACAATGGGTATAAACATTATGAAAACCAACATTTTTGGCATGTTTATACAGAAAATCTAAGTTGAAACCCAAGAATTCTTGGCAGCCTAGATTTTCTTTTAATTTCCCTATTCTTGTCCCATTTATTTTATTCCTCTTTGCATAAATAAGACAACTATAGAATTGTCAATAATTTGTAGCTCTCATGAAATTCTGTAGCTGACTTGATAATTGCAACCAAAGCAAATGAAGATCATGGTCAAAGAAACCTAAATGGAGATCACAACCAGAGCAACCTGAGTAACCTACAAAAAGAGAAAATTAGTAAGGAAAAATAAAAAAGGTATGTAAATATTAGTTAAATAATAAAGTAAAACATTGAGTTATGATATAAATAGGTGATTATTTGTAACTATTTCCCCCACCTTATGCAATGATTACCTTTGACATAATATGGTTTTCCCTATTCAATGCATGAATTTTTGGTAATCATCACGAGATGTGAATGACATTAAAACCTTGCTATTGTTTAAATTCATTCACATTTATCCGTATAACAACCCATTTCTCTCGTACATTATCCCATTTCCTTCGCATTATATCTCGTTTCCTTCGACTCTATTTCATTCTTCTTCGCCAAAAACACCTCAACTACTACCTAAATTCCATTCTCGTCCTTGCTACACTCCATAATCTTGTCAAAAAGGGGCAATTAGGGACTGAAGCTCCCTCACCATGGGAGTTATTGTGCATTCTGAGCCAAATGGACCAAGTTTCTTGAATCATATCCACAGGTGAAGCATCAACTAGAACAAACAAAATGGTTACAATTCTTTGAAAAGTTTGATAGGCATGACAAGGAGGTTACAAAGTCGTTTGCTCGGGCCTATGATGGGATAGAAGCAGGAATTGGAGATAAAAAGTTGGTCTTGACAAAGTCATTCATGGCAGAAGCTACAAGATTACCAAGAAATGGGGAGAGTTAGTTTAAAATTAAAAAATTAAAGAAAAAGATTGGGAAATATTCCTTAAAAACCTAGGTATGGAAATCTCCATTTTTAAGAAAGGAATTCCAGTAACATCTTTAGAAAGTAAATGGAGAAATTTATTGTTAATCATTCAGAAGTTTATAACTTGTGAGGATAGGTTTGGAAATATGTTATTTTATCATGCTCAATTGATGATGCATTTTATTGATGGAAACGAAATCAAATTTCCATATTTCCTGCTTTGTAGTTTAAGAAAAATGGTCGTTAATATCCAAAGGAAAATACAATCTATTCACAATGCTATGTATCATCACGGGTTAGTAAAATTTTTAATTAAAGCTCATTTAAGGAGTAAAGGGGATCGTTGGGAGGATTTTCTGGTTCGAAATCATTTTAAATATGTTGAGTAATATGATTCTAGTTCCAAGATAACAAGAAGACACTGGAAAATCCCCTCAAACCCTAAGCTTCAAAACAAAATACCTGCATAATAAATTCCACAAGATGAAAACACAGAGAAATATTCTGATGATGAAACCCGTCTTGCAAATGTTTTAGAGAGTCTTCGAAATAATAAATTGTAACCACCCTCCTCCCACATTTACCCAAGTAATCGACCAACCGGGGTAAACATATGATGAGAGGCTACTATGATACGATTAAACCTCCTAGATGACCTTAAGGAAGTGGAATCGATGGAAATACATCAAACATACCTTTCACATTAGCAACAATGCTCCAAGGATCCATCCCAACCACTCAGGTATCATTCCCCTAGGTCCCACTGAGTTTTAAAGTTATTAAACCTATGGACACTCCCATGTTATGGGCATGCCAGTGTCCAAAGAGCTCTAAACACTCCCACAAGCCTGAATGTCTATGTCCACGAACTATTTCCAGTAGACCTATGCCAAAGTCCACAGGATTTAAGGCACTTTTCAAGCCCATAATTCTGGAAACTACACAGAAATTGTTGTAACTTTCGAAATCCATTAGACACATGATGCCAAGACTAATAAATCAAAAACAAACTCCAAGACTAGGCCTGACCATCCCTAGCCAGGATTGACATTTTGTCAAACACTTGGCATAAATGCAATCTATAGGTCTAAACAACGAATTTAGGCATAGGGGTCTCATACTTATCTGATAATCGCTAAGAAGCATTGTTCCCTTATATCATTAGTTGCATTATCATCTATTAGGTCATAGATACATTGTTTATTCATTTACTAATCAAAATATGAGGAAATCCATACATCATCATTGTCATAATACATGCTTATAACCAACATAATAACCACAGAAATATCAAGGATACATCAGCCATAAAATCCACATATAAACCAGTATAATACTCATATAAATACAAGGAGAAGTAACCCCATATTGTTGATGCAAAATCCAAACCCGGGATGGCACTACCACATTCCACCCGACCATAGAATGGTTGAGCCAAATATCTCTTCAACCATTCACCCCCATGCCATATACCAAGCATGAATGTGAGACTCAAACCAAAAGAACCAACCAGGGCATCCCAAGGCTAAACTACCTCACCCTCATCAATAGAAACCAATCTTTACTGTAATCCATCCCAGATCACTAAGCCAACACAGTAAACATGTAATAATAGAATTTACCATGATCTCCACAAAATCACAAGGCCAAACAAGCATGGATGCCACTAGATTTTTCCACCTACACAGTGAGGAATTTTCATGTCTCCTAGTCTCTTAAGCTTTACCGCAATCCACACCTGATCACTAGGAATTAAACCGAGACCCACTCTCCAAGCTTTATTGCATATCCCAACCTGGGATTACTAGGCCCAATAGAGAGAAATCCACCTCTTGGATTTACCATATATCCTTCCATTCATCGACAAGGATTCCTAGGCCCACTAAGTCACACAATCTTGGCTTTACTACAACACATAGTGTGGATCAGGGGTTACTAGGCTAGTGGCTTTACCATGATCCACAATCTAGTTCATGGACCACGAGGCCATGTGTTCTATCATTCATAGATCCACTCACTCAGCTTTAAATCCATACAACAGTGCATCTCAACAAAAACATGAGAACCCCATCACACCATGGCTATCCGGGAATGGAAAGGCTAGGCTGAAAACATTGTCTCACCTGGAAAAATCCATGCCATAACAGCAAAAGAACAACATGCAATATCATGCATGCCAAATCTAGCAAGGAACATAGACATGAAAATCGATACCTACAAATAATATTGTTGTAGTTGCTTGATCCTGATCTTCCTTACATTCTCCTTCCTTCCTCTTGCCTTCTTTTCCTTTCTTGATCCAATGCCAAAGTGCTAAGAAAACTCTGTGTCCAAGAGCAAGAGAGAGAGAGAGAGAGAGTAATGAGAGAGCTCCAAAACTGAGCAAAATCTTGCCAACTAATGCTCATACTCCTTTTTATCAATGAGGCCTCTATTTTCTTCATTTTCCATTATTTTACTTCAATTTCCTCCTCACATGCAACTTGTAACCTTTCACCTCCCTTCTCTCCTAATTTTTTCATAAATAAATGTGCCAAAAATGCCATTTTTCCTTTCCAAAGCCTTTGTCGTTTCCTTTTCCAATTTCCTTTAGCCATAATAACCGAAATGAACACCCATTAAGATGTTTTTCCCACCATTTAGCTTGGAATACATGTCCCATCAACCACTATCTTATATACTTTTACACGAGTTTTTAACCAAGGTTGTTACAGAACCCTCCCCCTTGGGGGAACGACGTCCT
This sequence comes from Pinus taeda, assembly GCA_000404065.3. Lineage (NCBI taxonomy): Eukaryota > Viridiplantae > Streptophyta > Pinopsida > Pinales > Pinaceae > Pinus > Pinus taeda. The sequence goes on from APFE030131259.1 coordinate 4,612, forward strand.
CGGTGTTCAATGATACCTATAACCAGCAAGACCGTTGAAAATAAATCATACTTCCCATGGAGCTTTATAACATAGCTCATTGCATTATTTACAATGACCATCTACTAAAAACATGACAAACATACCGCTTATTAGAGCTTTATAACACAACTCATCACAATATTTACAATAATACACACATATACACATATGCACATTTTCTCAACTAGCAAATAAAAGGATGTGATGCCTGCATCCACAACAATGGAATCTAGAGGCTCACACCTCCACCCTCAAAGTGATACCATGATTCACCGCCTTCCCAGGAAGTCCAGAAAATATTGTCAAAGTAAAAGATGCATCCAATGTCCAATGCTACAATCTTGCACCAATTTTCCTCTCGGTGAACAGTTACTGACTCATTGTTTCATGGCGCACTCCCAATCTACATCTGATTTCATTTGGAAATTCAAATGACCAAAACAAATCCATCCCCCACCTTCCCTTCTCTGCTACACAGTCTCTTGGGGAATCTGGTCACCCCTTCCGTGCAGTCACACACCTTCTAAGTTTCATTGGCACCCCCATCCCTTGGCAAGGCTTCCTCACATCGGAAGATACAAACACAAAGGCATATCCCTGCCTCAAACCATCATACCAGTCATAGAATTCTCATGGCAATCGATGGACAATATTGGGTACCAGTTTCCCACAATGGCCTTGCTCCTAAAGTGCTTTACTAGCATATTGTTGCATGTTCCAATTCCTTTTGTCATTGTTGCTAATTGTTGCAGTCGATTTCAATCACCCAATCAGGCATCCCATGCTTCTTGTACCAAACACATAACTTCCATTAGATTTAAAATAAATTCAAATCATGCCTCATTGGTGGCCCATTAACAAGGTACACTTGGAATTATTTTCACTTCATATCACAACAAGTCAAACTAGCATCTTTGACCAAATCATCATGTATAAATCACATCAGGTTAGCTCAAAACACAACCATCATAGATCAAAATCATAAATCACATGTAACCATCATAAATCAGAATCATAAATCACATGTAATAACCATATACTAGAATCATAAATCACATGCATAATAAAACTGAAATAAAATATTGATACTTGTCCTTTAATCAATCCTTAGCTTCTACCTTTGTCTTTATTTCATATGCACTCCGGATCAGTTGCAACACCTCACAAACACCCAGCGCCTTCTCCTCAACGAGTTGCACATACACATAGTGTGCATAACACACATATAACCACACATGACATACAACACCATGCAATACATGCACCTACGTTTGACCTACAACTCATACACCTGCAACCAGTGTATGACACAACACATACATACTTGTACACAAAGTACAACACAACAAATAGAAATGTCATGATACCAAGACTACAAAATGCACATACATAGTGCCGCATGCCTGCAACACAACGTGTATGACATGTGCACAATACCACATGTACACCATTACCATATGTACAACATGTACATAGTACCACTTGTACACCACACCAACTGCACAACATGTGTACAACATCACATGTACACGACACCACCTGCACAACATGTGTACAACATCATATGTACACGGTACCACCTACACAACATATGTACAGCATCACATTTACACGGCACCATCTGCACAATGCGTACACAACGCCACATGTACACCGCACCTCATGTACAATGTATACACAATACTACATGTACACAGTACCACATGCACAACATGTACATGATATCACATGTACACAACATCACATGCACGACATGCAAACACCACCACTTACACACGGCACCACATGAACACCATGTACACAACACCACATGTACATTCATGCACATAACACCATATGTACATACTATCATATGTACAACATGCACACAACACCATATGTACATAGCACTGCATATACAACATGTACATAAAATCATGTCTACACAGCACAGATGCAACAAGTACAACATATGCATAATAGTAGTACCACATGTCCAAAACCACACTTTCTCTACCAAGCATCCTTGCTTCTAGTGTCTTATCCAGGCTTGTCCCAGCATGTTGAAGACCACATTGCTTTCATTTCGCCAATGTATCCCTCGACATTAACTTGTCCATAACATAAACATAGACATAGTATAATCACATAATATCAATTCATATCTACATGATATTGACCTCATATATTTCTCATCAGTAATCTTCCCAATTGATTCCTCGTAAGATCAGGAAACTCATCATGCCCTTCACCTACATAAGAATTCATTCCTCCACAAGAATGATCCCTGACAACCCTATCGGATAGTGACATAGATACATGGATACATACATACATATGCATAAACATTAACATAAAACAATCATGATCATGTAAGACAACGACATACATACACACATATATACATATAAACATTAGCACTAAACAACCATGATCCATGATAACCTTGCCAGACATGACATACACACATGCATACACGTATACATATATAAACATCAACATAATCATGACCATAACATAATTACAAAATATCATAAGGTCAAGGTTAAGAGAACTCCCTTTATCTGTGCAGGGCCATGCACGACATTTAAAATAATTGTTCCCAACATAGCCAAAGCATTTGATGCCTCAGATCAATTTACTTCACCTTTCTCATTACCTTTCTCATGATTGTCCTGCCATTGTCCATTTACCCTAATGGACCCAACCAATCCAACCGATTGTCATATTTTTACCTTCAACTTCCCTTATACATGCACTAAGTTTCATCCAAGTCTTTCATTACCTGCTAGGTTTCGTTCAACTCTCCCTGAGCTCCATTAACTTTCCTCTTTCCCAACCAATTCCCAAGACTCAAAACATAAAAGGCAATCACAAGAAACAAACAAGAACAAGACCATACAAATCGATAACAATATGACACCACAAACAAAGTGGTATGGCCATACACCAGACGCAAACAAAGCCGCAATTAAGCACAACAAATCAAAAGATACCAAAAGCAAAAGACTAGCAACAAACATCATGACTCAATCCCCATGGTTCCTAGGGAAAGCTCAACTCGAGCCTTCTTCAAGATTTCACGTCAACCTCTCTTGCCATGCAACTCCTTGCATCACACTACCATAAACACATATTTGTCAGTGTATAAATAAATATGAAAATGCACTGGTTAACTTACCTTGTTGTGCCAAGCATGTTGTCTTGCAACTGAACACATCCACACCATCTCTCAAGGGACTCAAATTCCTTTGACAGATCTAGATATAACTAGAGACCAGTTGTTATACCTGTCAAATTCATGTCCATGAATATAGCACATACCCACATAATGTCAAACAAATTCAAGGTTAAGAATATTTCCTGTATGCAAAGCACTCATTCGTTTGGAATTAGGGTTTCCAAACATAGCCAAAGGAATTCTCGCCCAATTACTTTCTTTTACCTTTTTATTTTATTGCAATTGAGTGTTACTATGCATTGTCACATCACTCAACTGTTAGTTATATAAACACATCAACTATTACCTTTTCATGTTAATACCAAGCATGTTTCCTTCACTATTTACCCATGTCAAACACATGTTCCAAATATCAAGAAAACCCATATCTGTCAATTCGAAATCAACCTTTACCAAGACTAACAATCATTTCATAATCCATAGTCAACTCATAGTCATTAGACATAGTGCTACAACTGTCACCTATTACACTCATGTACATGATGTCATCTATCTCAACACATATGCGTGAGTAAAACCATCTTAAAACAAGATCATTTCTTGATGCAATCTTATAGACACAAACTCATATCATGTGATTAATCAAACATTCAACAACAGATAGATGACATAATCAAACATTCAAGCACAAAGTAGACAGCATAAGCAATCTCATACCTTAATGTATCTTAGGGGAGGTTATCTTGTCTACACAATCAATCCAGATAAGCATGATATAACTTCACGACATATCAACTCAAAAATAAATAAGGTCATGATATCCATAATAATAACTAGCTAACATGTTCACATCATAAAATCATAAACATTTGTCATTTATGTGTAGAAATCACATATGTACAATCAATCTAGATTAGTACAACACAATGTCACAAATAAGTCAACTCATACATGAATGCCATAACCCTAACCATCTACATAGGCCAATCCAATTTAACATGATACATATAACGTCAAGATCTTAATGTAATAACCTTAATCATCAAGTTACTAACATATAACAACAAGAAGTTATATATCATGCTCATCAACAACATATAACCTAATCATCAAGCTAACTTTCATATAACAACAACAAGTCAACGTATAACATACTCATCAACAACATATAACATAATCATCAAGTTATCTAACATAAAAGAACAAGAGCAATGCATACAACCATAGGCTACTACCACTCATGAATATTTGACACGTGCATATGACTACACTAATCAACTAGCATCTATCATGTATGTAACCATAACAAAAATAGACATGTACATAAAACTAATGTATATAACCCTAATGCATATAACAATTCATTAACTAACATACCAGCATGCCCAACATCCATGACGACATGCTCCTACCTCAAGGTCCAATGCTGCAACTTCACTTTAATGATCTGCATCTCCTGCTCTATCTCAACCAACACATCAGCATCATAACATACCGATATCATCATGATGACCTAATTGCATACAATTACCTCAGAATGCATGTCTGACCTATCATATGTGCATAACTATAACGATGACAATGCATGAATAATAACATATAGACACTGAAATGCATAACAAATTCATATACAATAGACATACACTCATGACAAACACATCCCACAACAACGCCATCAACCTTCACATGGCAACATCACTACAACCATGATCAACACCATGCAAATGCAACAAGCACATGGACTACAAGCATAAGGAACAAATATTCAATCAACATGAATGCATGATCAACACACTGCCCATCCAATTTGAGGGGTGAACCATGTTGTGATACCACTAAGTGGTATTAGATATGACCCAAAGAGAGGGAAACTCGCTTTGGTACCACTCTGTAACACCCTCCTCCCACATCTACCAAAGTAACCAGCCAACCAGTGTAAAAATGTGACAAGAGGCTAATATGATATGATTCAACTGCCTAAATGACCTTAAGGAAGTGGAATCAATGGATCCACATCAAACATACCTTTCATGTCAGTAACAACACTCCTAGGATCCATCTCAACCACTTAGGTATCATGCCCCTAGGTCCCACTAAGTTTTTAAGCTATTAAACCTATGGACGCTCCCATTCTATGGGCATGCCAGCGTCCAGAGAGCTCTGGACGCTCCCATTCTATGGGCATGCCAACGTCCAGAGAGCTCTGGACACTCCCACAAGCCTACATGCCTATTTCCAGGGACTATTTCCATTAGAACTATGCCAGAGTCCGCAGGATTTAACACACTTTTCAAGCCCATAATTTCGGCCACTACCTAGAACTTCTTGTAACTTCTGGAATCAATTAGATACATGATGAAAATGCTAATAAACTAAAAACTAACTGTAGGACTAGGCCTGACAATCCCCAACCGAGACTTACATTATGTCACACACTTGGCATCAATGCAATCTACAGGTCTAAACAACAGATATAAGCATAGGGGTCTCATACTTATCTAAGAATTGCTAAGAAGCATCGTTCCCTTATATCATTAGTTGCATTATCATCTATTAGGTCATAGATACATTGTTCATTTATTTACCAATCAAAACATGAGGAAATCCATACATCATCATTATCATAATACATCTTATAACCAACATAATAACCACAAAAATATCAAGGATACATCAGCCATAAAGTCCGCATATAAACAAGTATAATACTCATATAAATACAAGGAGAAATAACCCCATATTGATGATGCAAAATCCAAAATTGGGATGGGACTACCACGTCCCCCCCAGCCATAGAATGGCTGAGCCAAATATCTCTTCATCCATTCACCCCCATGCCATATTCCAAGCATGAATGTGGGACTCAAATCAAAAGAATCAACCAAGGTATCCCAAGGCTAAACCATCTCACTCTTATCAATATAAACCAAAATTTGCCGTAATCCATCCCGGATCGCTAGGCCAACATAGTAAACATGTAATACCAAGCTTTACCATGATCTCCACCAGATCATTAGGCCAAACTAGTGTGGATTCCATCAGATTTATCCACCCACACTGTGAGGAATTTTCCTGTCTCATAGTCTCTCAGGCTTTGCCACAATCCACACAAGATCACTAGACCCTAAACCAAGACCCACTTTCCAGGATTTACTGCATATCCCAACCCGGGATTACTAGGCCCAACAGAGAGCAATCCAACTCTTGGCTTTACTACATATCTCGTCATTCATCGTAAGGATTCCTAGGCCCACCGAGGAACACAATCCTGGATTTACCACAACCCATAGTCTGGCTCATGGGTTACTAAGCTAGTGGCTTTACGGTGATCCAAAGACTGGTTCAAGGACCACTAGGGCATGTGTTCTATCATTCGAAGATCCATCTCACTTAGCTTCGAATCCAACTAGGAATCCAACTCAACCAAAACATGAGAACCCCATCACACCATTGCTATCTGGAAATGGCAAGGCTAGGCTGAAAACGTTGTCACACCTTACAAACCCATGCCATAATAGCAAAAGAACCACATGCAATACCATGCATGCCAAATATAGCAAGGAACATACACATGTCAATCAATAGCTATAAAGAATATTGTTGTAGTTGCTTGATCCTGATCTTCCTTTCTTTCTCCTTCCTCCCTCTTGCCTTCTTTACCTTTCTTGATCCAATGCCAAAGTGCTCCAAGAAAACTCTAACTGTCCAAGAGAGAGAGAGAGAGAATAATGACAAATCTCCAAAATTTAGAAAAATCTTGTCAATTGATCCTCATAAGCCTTTTTATCAATGAGGCCTCTATTTTATTCATTTTAAATTATTTTCCTTCAATTTCCTCCTCACATGCAACCTGTGACCTTTCACCTCCCTTTTCTCCTAATTTCCATTATTTTCATGAATAAATGTGCCAAAAATGTTATTTTCCCTTTCCAAAGCCTTTGCCAACTTCCTTTATCCATAATAACCTAAATGAACACCCACTAGGATGTTGTGCCCACCATTAAGCTTGAAATACATGTCCCATCAACTGTGGTCTTATATATTTTTACATGAGTCTTTAACCAGGGCTGCTATAAAGATTTGTTAGGACACATGAAGGTCCATCAAAGGAAAGAAGAAGGCAAGACAAAATTCGCAAGAGAAAGTATACTATCACTGTTGAAAAAACATCAAGAAGAAGTGCATGAATTATGAAATCTGTTATTAAATAATCTCCAAGTTTTGTGTATTTAGAAGAAGAAGAATCAAAGAAAATACTATCACCAATTGCAAGTCCAACAAGGAAAACCCCATAAATTGACCTTGTTCAACAAGAAATCTATGACTATATAGAATCTCTTGAACAAAAGGCCCAAGGAAAAACTCATGATTTATCCTCAAATCAAGAAGAAATTATAAGTGAAGAATTTCATTTCAGCCCTCTAGAAGAATCCAAAATTGAAAATGTTCTTAAATAAGAAATTTATGAACTAGAAGTGTTAAACAAGTTTATTAAGCATGAACGTGAAGCAAACAAGGTAAGAAAGAAATTCAAATTACTCAAAATGGTAATATTCTCTTACATCTTTGCCACTGGTACAAGAAAAAGAAGAAGTTAAAGGCTAAAAATAAACTTATCAAAAGAAAAATCAACAGTTTGCAATGCAGGATTTTAATGAAGAAACCACGGATGGAAATCAAAACCAGAACCAGAAAAACAGAGAATACTAATTTAGATGTTCTTGCTCAAGCCTCAGAGGTAGCTTAATGACAGAGTGGGTCACAAAATTTTTAAATTGTGTGCATGAGGACATACAATATCTTCTATGTGGGGGAATGTTGAAGACCAAAATTCTTCCTTTTTAACACCTTCCCTAAAATTCATTCACTCCATTCTCTTCCTTTTTTACCATAATAATCTCAATAAGGTGTCATCTTTCAAGGTTAATGGCAAAAGCAGGTACTTAATCATATTTTATTCATAGTTTCATTATTTCCTTATTAATATTTGCATAAGCTACTGAATTGCATCAATTTTGGAGCTAATGATTGATTCTACAACTTACTTGAAGAATCTGTAGGTTCTGAAACACCATTCGAGAAATGAAATGTATGTACAAGTAGTCGACAACTGGCATAATGATATCCACCTATCTCCATGATCCAACAAGATGATAAAGATGTCGTATGAGCAAGTCAACGTGGAAGTCAATCCAGTGGAAAAGGAGCCAAAGATGAATTAGGTGAGCGAGGAGATCGATGATAAGGATGAAGCTGATATTTGGCCTCATGATTTGCTTCTCCGATAGAAAATCATGAAGAATCACTATTTCATGTTATCTTATGTTATTTTTAGAGTTTTTTTCGATTAGGATAGGCTTAGAAATATCCAAATGGTTTATTGAAGGATGTTATAAAACCTGCCTCTCAACACGACAATGACAAACTGGTTATTATTTCGAAATACTCTTTGCAAATTATTAAAAGCGAGCTTGTTATTCCTATGTGCGTTGCATGTTTAATCTCTATTGAACACTGCATACCTACAACTCACAAGAGGCCCTCCTAGGAGTTGTAAGGTCTAATTTTATTTAATATTTCGATTTTTTTGGTTTTAGTTTTGTAGCATTAGATTATCATAGCTAATCTTTCAATTTCGAATTCCAGTGAATGCTTGTGACAATGAAGATAGAATTTGTAACATAATTTTCTAAAGATTTCTTTCATAGATTTAATCATTTTGTTGTATGAGGATCGGATGAAGAAAATAAATGAAAAGGGATCTATCATGCACATGTAAATTTCATAGTAAAATCATTTAATTTTGAATTGGAATTAGAAGAATAATTCTTTCGAGCCTTTATCAGTGTGATTTAGATTTTCCATTGTGATAGTTTAATTTTGCACTTAAGATTTAGTTTCATTTCTATTAGTGAGAAGTAGATCCAAATTTGCTGGTGTGATATTTATTTATGTGATTTTAGATTAGATATCTTTTCTGCAAGTGTAAATAGAATTTGGATTTGATTTTTTTATTTACTTTTGCATTTCAATTTAGCTTTATTTTTATCAGTGTGTTATTTTCATTTCTTGCAAGAGTGATAATTTCTTAGATAAAACATGTGCATGAAAACATCCTAATTTAATTTGAAAATTTACTCACCTAATAATGTGTGCCCTGAGACAAATATGGCTACATCATCCATATAAAAATTACATGCAAAACATCTAAGTAGACAAATCAGTGGTGCTCCTGATAAAACGACACTACACGAGCTATCTTGCACAGTAATCGACCAATACAACTAGGCACTTTGATTGTGTTTCGTTGAAGTCGCAATGGAAGTTGTTCGACCATGGTCTCATCAATCCCGTGTGTCAGTCCCTTCATGTGGCGCTCTACCTTCGATAGGACCTTTGTTACATCTAGATCTCGTAGCGCATCCCATCCTACCACGGCGACCTGTACTAGTCTCTTTGCCTCCTCCTGTGGTTGTCTCTATGGGTGATAGAGATATGTAGCACTTACTGGTTGAACAAGAACAATGTCTGCATGAAAACATCAAATATTTTAGTTTTGGGAACATTAAAAAAAAAAAGGATCGTAAAACTTTAAAAAACTTAATTGTCCAAGTATCTTACTTGAAGCATCTAATTGCTCACCCTCAGGAAACTCAAGCTCGGGATCATCACGGAAATCCATCCCTGCGTAAGGATAATCATCAATGATGATGAATTTCCTACATATCCATCCAAAGAAGGCTGGTGAAAATTTGATCACCGATGGGCTTGCATGTTAGCTCCTATGCTCTATCCACCTCCTCATCCATAGGGTCCTTAGATGATGGGCTCAAGTACAATCTACTGAGGTTACAGTAGTGGCACCCGCTATAAAGAAAAAGAGACTAAGATTCCTCCATAGCCGAAGTTATTCAACTTCCCCTCCTTTTCTTTAGTAATTTATTCCTTCAAGTTGACTAAGGCACCCTCACTCCAATTAAATACTTTTGGCTCTAGACATTTTATCCCAAACTGCATGTATGATTTTCTCGCCACATGTAGTGTCGAGCTTCCTGCCAAACTTGCAATAATGAACAAGATCATTCTCAGAGGTAATTGGGTTACATCCTTTATGTTGATCTTCCCATCCCTATTAGGAAGGTCTCGAGGTCTGCAATAGGTAGTGATATAGTCTTTCACTATCTCACCACCACCTCGCTTTGACAATCCTGTCAGAAATTAAATATCTTCTAACTGTATCTTGAGTTAATTCTCCCCAAACTTCAATGCATGTGCTTGAACATCCCATGAACAGCCAAGGTACTTTAAAAACTCCATTTGTTGCCTCATACCGGTAGCCAGAAGAATTTCAATAAACCACAAATTTTGAGTGCTTGGATGGTAGCAGGGTTGTTTTCCGCATTTAAATATTGTTCCTCATGTTCTCTTTCTTGCCAAATGAATGCCATTTTGTATTGATGGTTACCTAAAACATTAACAAGGGATCCATTAAGCTCTTTCCCATGCAAAAAACTTGACAAAATTTGAGTCAAACTAAGAAACAACTTATGAAAATGCACTCAACGCACCCCACCAGTGTCTACCAAGGCATTGCACCTCTGCCTATAGTGTTCTCCTGCATAGGTGCAATGTAGCTTTTGACATCGGGGGGAAGGGGGGGTGCATTGGTCCTAGGGCATTTTTTATGAACCATAGGGGCCTCAAAACCCTAATTTTTTTACATGAAATTACAGAAATGGATAGTGGAAAGATAGAGAAAGGTTCTAGTTCCTCCTTGGAAGTGATGACACTTGAAAGGGATCCAAATACTCACCGGTGAAGGTAAAATGTGAAATGGTAAAAATGATAAGTCACTTTGGATATTTATGCTCACTCATTATTTTATTCATTTTTAATGTTTTGGCCTACATATGCTTCATTTTTACTATGAAGCATGTATATTTAATCCTTCTTGTGGTGTTTTGAGCAGGTCGACAATTGTTAGCAGGGTTTCATTATGTTTGAACAGGTTACTTTGACCACAGAGTAAACTTTTATCTCTTTTTTGGACTCTTTAAACCTACAAAAAAGGAACCCCTTTGGAGTCCTATTTCATCTCTTTTCAGACTCCCAAAATATCAATATTGTCGAGCACTTGTCTTTTTGAACTCGTAAAAGTAAATGAAAATACATCTACTTAGTATAAGTGTAACCCTTTTCCGAACTGAGATAGACTAACTATGAAAAAGGAAAACTTTAGTCGAACATGGCTAAGAGGTTCTCTTGGGTATTGTTTTCTACCTTTTCATAACTAAGGGACTATCTACAAAAAGGGACATCTGGAGTTTTCTTTTTCACCTTTTTTTTAATTCTCTAAACATGAAAAAGGTGTCGAGTTTTACCTTCGTTAGGCTCTTTAAAACATAAAACATTTATGGACTTGTCGAACATGATGAGGCCAAACCACTCCTTCTCAAGGTTTGTTAAATATACTCAGAGGGATTCATCTAAATGATGAACTTATAGATCAAGCATATGTTATCCTCCTCAAGCTTGCTAAGAAATAAAGAGGTACTGACTAGTATGGTTAGGGAAATTGGGAAAACTAGGGATTAAATTTTTCTAATGGAAACGAGTCGCTCTTGAACATGACATGCTTCCACTTCATCTCTATGGTTGTTGGGTTAGTTAATCTACATGTCCTTTTGTTATCATACTGTTTTCATAGCCTCCATTTTGGTTTTGGGTCAATGCTGCCAAATCTATTTAGTGTCGCCAATGTGTTCAAGAGAAGTCACTCAATTTGTCTCTGCTACAATACTCTTAAGCCTTCATTTCATGTTTGCCTTTCCTGATCCAGTTCCATATTAGCATCATTCTGATCATTATGTCTTAGTCATCATACCCATTTCATGTTGTTGATGGGGGATACATCAAGGCCTTCCTGTGGAGAGTTTCTTCCTTTCGACATCAACACATCATCCAGGGAGTTGACTTAGAAACACCCCTTGGTAACTTGGTGCTTTCATACATCAATGGTAAGTTTCCTCACTCCCGATGACATTTTTACATCAATAGCCTTCGACCGAAATATTCTGTGTGGTGTTCAATATCAACTCATTTATTCACCCCATATAGATTGTACTATAGTACCTCGAGGACCATTAACATCATTGGTGGTTTCTCTCACATTTGTTAACAACTTACATCACTGGTCTATAATCATATGGTGTCTACCATGTTCAACTCCAGCTCATTGATTCACATGGTTAGAATCGTACTTTGGTTGTGAATGAGATAGAAGACCCCGGATCTAGTTTCTGCCATATGGGCTACGATTTTAGGATTATACATAGATCACAATGTATGATGGTCATGATCACATAGACAGTCATCCAGTCATGGGTCCACTAATTGCATCTGTGGACACGTCTTTTGATCATTGAAAATGTTATGTTAGCTTATGTGTTGAGTATGGGTATGCCTCCCTCAACAAACATAGATGTCATGTTGTAAATGTATTATAAGAGATGAAGCTCACTGGTTGTCCTTGATCCCTACTTGTCACAAGGTAAAGCACTTCAGTCATTAGTCATCATCTCTAGCTTTGCACTTTGGGGGGGATTCTGTTATAGGCCATTTTGTCACATTCGATCAATGAGCTCCTAATAGGATCAATCAACATCTTATTCCCCCTTGTCACTATCTTGGACAAATCCATATGCTTGTACCTTTCATTTCCCAAAGTTTGAGCCCTGAACTACTTCATCTGACCCAGTTTAAGGACCAACACTCCCTGTAGGCCTACTGGGGTGCGTTCACCAGTAGGTTGCACCACTGTGGCCTACCTTGGTCACTAGCAGGTTTCTCTCCTTTGCACCTACGTTGGTTCTAGAAATTCACCAGAATGATTGGGATTCCAAAAGTTTCACCTTCTATGAGTTTCCAGAAGTTGTTATAACTATTTACCTTGGATAAAACATTCAAATATTATCCATCCCTACATTGGAGTTTTTACCACTTATCCTTTAATCCTATCCCTCCATCAAAGGTGGATCTCTTACCCTAGAATGGTAATTGGATAAAAACTCCTAAATTACCTTGCTGCTCTATATATTTACATCCTGCTATGAGGTTGGGGGTTGGCTTTTGCAGAATAATTTTTCCCTTATGTTGTTGTAGTGAGTGGCCATCATTCCATGCATTTAGGGTGATTACAGGTGCATATTGTGACAAGGAAAGGACAAGTCAACAACTTGGAGGAACTCTTCTACAAGATCAACTGCTACTTATGGTTGTAATCTCCTTTTATTTATATTAATGCAAATAATTCATTGGTTTCCTATACGTAATGTTGTTGTTTCACTTATTTCAATACCATGTTGATCTATTGAATGAAGTACCTAGATGATACTGCATAGATATCGTAGTTTCTTGGCTTGTTTTATCTAACTGTGTAGGTTCTAATTTTGGCAGTCAGAGCTAGAATTGGACCTTTCAAGCTAAAGAAGGAGCGAAGTGCGCGAAGGATTCCAGGTAGGCCTCACTCTATCATCTATTTACTTTAAGGAAAAATCTCGATAACATGTAATAAATATTGTTTAAGGTGTCGTCTACTGAGGCAGAGGAATTTCCCGGACAACCAAAAGTGGTTGAAAAATAGGGAAAAAAATTCAAGAAATCTTTTAGTAGAAGTGTTTGAATAATATTTTTGATGTTGGAAATGAATTTAACACCATCAAAAGCCTCCGACGCACCCAAAATCTTGAATTTTGACAACTATAACGTGGATTTACAAAAATCCCTACCGGATTTTCTCAAAATATTACCGGAATTTCCATGATTTTCCGGGGAAAAAAGTAGTATCGTTATATTATTGCATTATTTAGTGTATGTCATATTTCAAGGTTATAATGAGATTGTCAAAATCATGTTTATTATACATTTCATTCTTATACTACTATTTTGGAATCTAGGGTTAGAAATTCGAAATAAGCCAAATTCATTATTTTTTTTTAATTAAAATATAATTACTCAAAAAAACATTAATTATATGAAAATCAACCATTAACAACTAATTTTGCTATCAAATTCTATTTATTTTTAAAATAAAATAAAAAATTTATTTTGTCTCACAATAAAATCTCTAATTCATTCTTCCTGATTACCGAGACATGCTATTGTGCCACAAAAATTGTATGTCCATTATGCTCTATGCCCAAGTACCTTCGAGCGTCTATGTTAGTGTACCTTGAAAATAAATTTAGGTTTTGTGGATTTGTAATTGAAGGATTATTAAATGTCTCACATGGTTACAATGATATACTTATTATTTCAATAATATTATAATTGATGACAATTAATTGATGATTCTATTTATTTATTATTATTATTATTTATTATTTATTATTATTATGTTATGTATTTGATAATTTACGTATAAAAAAAAAATCCAAGGAAAAATCACAATTTTATTCAAGAAAAGAGTGAACAAAATTACATATAGTAGATGCTCAAAGCATATGCATAATAACATATCTTTTTTACCAAGATCAATAAGAAACTTTTCAAAGAGTTATCCTATTCAATTCTTTCTTACCTTTCTTTTTTTCCACTTTTCGCCAATCGCTAGAGTTGGGTGTGGATGATACAAAGGTCTTTTGGGAATTGTTTATATTTGAGAGGATTTCTTTATTTGAATCTCAACCATCTGGTGTATGAGTACGTTAGGTACCAATTCCTTCTTTGACGGAGGTAGTCATAACAATCTGTTGTTGTTGTTAAGAAAGTATTGGAACTATTGCTGAGTTGAGTTCTGATATGTCCTTCTGCATGGTGTCCTGGGAATTTTGAGCTTTGTTATTTGTGGTATTTTCTGTGGTTTCTTCTTCTTCTCTTTTAGCTACCTGTGTGTTAGAAAACTTCCATCCTTTTGGCTTTTGTAGTTGTCTTTTTTTTTTTTTTTTTTTTTTTTTTTTGTGGGTGGGCACTTTGAAGATGACTAGTTTGAAGACATATATGACATTTGAAGGTTGTATTCTCATAGTCAAGGGGCTAGGACCATTGTTGATTGTTGTGATATAATAGTATGCAATATGGTAATCATTTACTAAGGTCTACCTCCACATAAATTCTTGCAAAGGTGAAGATATCCTTAGTAAGACGACCTGCATCTACTTTTAAAAATTTCCCCAAGGGCATTACCAATGCCTGCTAATACTTTATGGTGCCAAAAATGCAAAGGTAGGTTATATAATCTTACTGACACTGGCATTTTGGAAACCCCCATGGTATTTGCATCAAAATATGGAAACCATGGTGTCACGAAGAGATCGACATTACCCCAAAACCATCGTCCTTTGTGCAAAGCATATTCCTTGTCTTTAGCTATGTCGAACTTGACAATGAAGAAACCTTTAGAGCATAAATGTATGTCACATTTTTTTGTCAATGTGGAGAAAATCTATTGTCGTAGGGCCTCCGATTTGGGCCAGATTCCATTAAATTTGTATATCACAACTTTAGAAAAAATTTCATCATGGATCTCATTTACCTCGGGCAAAGTAATTGTTAAAGGTGGGATATGTGTCATGTGCTCCATAGTGTAGGGACTAGGAGTAGTGGGTTGTTGTTCTGATTGTTTTTTAGGCTCCATGATGCAAATCCTAAACCTAGATCGTCATTAAAGTTTAATGAAGGTTTCCATTTCTTAAACTTGCGGTTTAAGGCCCATGTTTGACTGAAATCAACTACCATGCACCCATAAAAACTTCTTATATGCCTTCGAATGCGTCAAGTATTAACTCAACCCCTCTGTCCGAAATGGGAACAGGAATTAACTTATGGAACAAGAATTGAATTCCCGTCTCAGGAAGAGGAATTAAATTTCTTCAACAATGACTAAACACCCATTCATCTTCTATTCAATCCTCCATGCCAGGCCCACCAACCTCAAATTTGCTTCCACACATCTTTGAAAATATTGATCAGGGACTTCGATCCCCCCCAATTTCGATCTCATTCCTCAAATGTTAAACACAGATCATCTTTCTTAATTCAATTGGACATCTCTGTTGGTGCCTTTATCCCCTCCAGCATTCATCGATTCCTTCTCTGTATGAAACAGATCTTCTTTGCTGAATCGAATTCAGGCTTCGATTGTTTGAAATATTGCTTGCCAATTCACCTATTTTTGGTATTCAATTTTCTTAAGTTCCTGTGCCCAATCGCTGCTAACGATTCTGGAATTGCTCCAATGCTTCCTTGAATTGTCAATGACAAACATTTTGAGCTCTCTCCAGAAAGCTTTGGAGTTTTAGAGAATTCGTGGTTTCAACAACAGTTTTAAAAATTAATTCTATGACACCAACTCAATCACCAAGGAGCGTGCCTACTGATCTGAAATTATGTGTTTGTCCATCCTTTTGGTTCTCATCTTGTGATCTAATCCTCACCATTCTTTCACCCTTCACTGTCTCTTTATAATCCTTTAGGAAGTTGGGAAAAAGCCTCCATTCTCCTCTATAGAAGATAGTTGTCAATCTTCCTCTGTCTATTGTGAAAACCAATCGTGCTCGCTTCCGACTGATCCCTTAGTCCATTCAAAAGGGAAATCCCGATCTCTACATGCATATACACAGGTTTTATTAGGAAATTAAGTACTAATCCCGTAAAGGAAATTCCATCAGTCATTCATGCTATTCAACACAAAAATTCCACAGTATTTCTCAGATTCACAGGCAATGCACCATAAGGCTATTAAGATACATACAAACAAAATTTTTCACACATGATATATACAAATCCACACTATTTTGGTATTTCTTTATAAAATATTTACAAGGAAAACAATCACATTCCACTGGTTCAATTCTTTTCCATAAAATCCATCTATTGCTCTTTCTAACTCCTCACTTTTTCTCTTACTACCCTCTAGCTCTCTAACCCCTAGCTAACCCTTCAAATTATTCAAAAGATCACAATTTATAAAAAAAAACGGATTCATGAACCAATTTAGTTAAGATCCAACAATCTCTCACTCTCTCCTAAAGCATCTCTTCAGCTCCACTCTTTTCTCAAACAAAATCCTAAATTAGCCTTTAAATCCCTCAAATCCTCACTCTTCCTAGGATTACTCAACTATCTCTAAGATCTCTACATTCACGACATATTCTCCATAAATAAATTTACAATTAAAATTTCCTCAAACTCAACTAAACTTAGGAAAATAAACAAAATGATTAAGGGAACCCACTTCCTTTAGTAAATGTGAAATAAGACTCTTGGGTCTTATAAGCTTTGAAGAATGCTCCTGCATCACTCCATCTTCCCTTTGACTGCATCTTTGAAATTAGTTGGTCCACTACAGCTTGTCCCAGGACAAACTCCTAGAATTCTTGTATTAAGGAAGATGGTTGAGCTGCATCTGATGTTATAATCTTGTAGCTTGTATTCATCTTGCAATGCTTTCCCTGCATGAATTAGGAGTTGTAGACTAGTTGGTATACCCATATTTTCTTGAATCATTTGTTTGCGAGTTTTTATCTCCTCCTCACACCCGATCTTTAAACAGAGATATTTCCCTTCAAGAGATCTAATAAAGAGATTGATCGGAGATCTTTCAAGTGGTTCTATCATGGGATCTTCAAGATCCAGCTATGGATTGTTCATTGTAGAGTAGCGTTTTCGTCCAACCTTTGTTGCTTGCTGAAGATCGAGGTCATTGTCTACTCTGTCTTTTAGCTCCCACAAGCTAGTGCTATGTGCAGCCCCAAGTAATACAACTCCGGCTGCCGTGAACGATTCGCCTCCCCAAAACGTTGTGTGTGTATTGCTTCCCCAGGACTACGTTCCCAGAATTGATGCAAAGTAAAAAGGACAAATCGATTTGCAGAACCCTTGCATTGATCTGGTAGTGCTACAATTGGGGAAATTGAGTCTGAATTTGGGGTAAAAAAGTCAGATTTGGCATGAGTGTTGATGTCGAAACTCCTCCTCTATTGAAAATTGGGAGATCTGTTGTGCCATGTTGAGATCGGCTAATTTATCGTGCTTAAGATCGCCTGGTGGAGATCTCCCACATTCTTGGATCTAAATAGATTAGATTTGCGCTTGGTGGATCTGGGTTCCCACCACCTATCTTCCCACCACCGTCTCACTAGATCACGAGGAACCCAGATCCACCCAAAAAAAAATATGGATCACCCAATGTTACGGTGGTGGGAAGATAGGTGGTCGCAACTGTAACATTGGGGCTTTTGTTATTCAAGAGCCCAAAAAAATATGGATCACCGTGTGCACTGTAGCTTGATATTCTCTGATCCCCTTAGCGAATGTAGGCAGGAATTTGTGAGTCGTAGTGTTTCGACATAGATCCTCAACAAGCTTACAAACTTTGCCTCGAATCAGAAGTCGTTCCTCTGCGATCAACAGTGGGAGAGGGGTGCGCTCTTCGCAAACAAGATGCTTCATTGAGAAAAAGCCTCGCCATGTATCAAGATCTGGCCTAATGGTAGGGCCATCCCTCACTGCATCGAAGAGAAACTAGCCACAGACCCGTGAAATCCTCACATGCTTCGCCATTCTCATACCCTTAAAGGAATATTCAATCATATTCATAAGATTATAAAAAAATTATATTTAATATTTTCAATTCATATATATATAATATATATATATAATAAGTTACTATTTATACTTCTTATTTCAATAATATTATAATCATTTACCAATTAATTGATGTTTCTATTTATTTTTTAATTATCATTTATATATTATGTTATGTTAATATAGATATATTACATTTAAATATTTCATATCGTTATATATAATTTCAATTAATTTTTAGATAAATTATATTTAACTAAAAGTATTTACATCGTAACCATACAAAATAAATTAATAACTCAATTAAACTAAATCCCCTAAACACTAACTATGCGAACATATTAACTCATAAAATTTCTCTCCTTCTTTTCAAAACATTATTTTAAAAACCACAATATTTAAGCCATAATTGTACAAACGAAAACTTATTAACATCTACTTGTCTCTCTATTTATTGGTTTTAAGATAACTAAATTTGCGGCATAGATTTTTGAAAATATTCTTATTAGTCCCTGCCATCTAGCAATGGCCAGGGACTATAGTAATCGGAAATGATGCAATTAGCATTAGTTGAGCTGCTTTGACCTGTTTGTTAGTCTTGGTTCTTGATTTATCATCAAAGTTTTCTAACATGAATAGATTTACCATCTTATTTAGCCTCCTCCCGAGGTGGGGAGGCAAAAAGCATAGTTTATAATGTATTTGTTTGTTCATATTTTCATATCCGTAAATGCTACTAGACTAATGCTAGCATTAATAAAGCTCATTAAATAACATATTATCCCATGATCTCTGATTCTTTGAGTAAGAAGAACAGAAATATGCTTTATTATATCTCCCATCTCTGATATGTTCTTTTTTCGGTTACATGGCTGCCAAACACATGGCCACATCGCTTACAGATGGCTCTTAGATGCATGGGAGGAACATTAGAACATCCAGCTATCGATTCACACCTTAGAATATATAAGGTCACTACAACTTGTTGTGCCCGGAACAGCCTACTTCACGCCCCAGGAACAGAGAAAAAGTCAGAAAAATGAGAGTTTTTTTGCGGCAATATCATCCCCTGAGATGATATAGCAATATAGCAGTCCTGGATAAGGACATGTGAGAAGGAATCTACATACAACAACAAGTATGTCTTATCCATGTGAGCAGGAATCTGCATACAGCAACAAGTATAGCATCTTTCGATGCTCAATGTCATAAAAAGTCTTGAAAGTCTTGAAAATGAGGCATTCTTTGCTTGCAAATATGTAAAATTCAATTGACTGGTAGGTAATGTTTATTTCACTATATATTTTTGAAGGTTCTTTCTTTAGACAACTTATTAACAGAGAAAGCATGAGATTGCATATGCTTTGTACGAATCTGAAACTTTTATTGAAAAAAACAAGGATTTGGATTTTAACAGCGGTAGCATAATTGTTTTGCTACAAAATTAAACATAATAACTTTAAACTAGACCCAGGTTTCTTCTCTATTTGGTTGAAGCTACTTACGAGTCTCTTGTGATTTCTCTCAGGTATTTTGCATTAGTTTTGCGATGTTCCATAATCAATTTGTGTCCCTGTAATTCGCAGAGAAAGGCAAACAACTTCCATTACCAAGCATAAGAGAGCCATTAAGGAGGAAGAGTGGTTAAAAATAATACTACTCATAAAAAACAATAAGAACAAGTGCTATATTTCATTTAACGTGAATTAAATAGGTAGACATTGTGCTATATTTCAATACCAGATACCCATGTCAGCTTGAGTTCACAGATGCGGGTTCCGTAAGCAGCGCTCTCTCTTCTCCAGAAATTAAAGTAGCAGGTTAAATTGTTGACCTATAACAATTAAACCTATAACTAACATTCTCCTTAACCCTAAGGACCATAAATAAATCTGGAACTTCTTTCCCTAGTGTTCGACTCTAGCACAGTTCAATGAACTTGGAGAATAAATTTCAAAGTGTAATAAAAATTTCTTGGCACCTGGAATGATGGGCTGAAAAATTAGCAAGTGGGAAGGGTTCTGTATTGGTACGCGTACCGACTTGTTCCTAACAAAGAAATCTGCACGCACAGGATGCAAAAACTGTAATTATTTACCTAATTTGAGTGACAAGAATAAAGAGACATACTGCAAAGAGGAAAAGAGAGAGCCCTGGTAAGCGAAGAAATTAACATGCAGAGGGTACAAAATCCCCTTGCCACTCTGCGAAGGAAGTTCCTTTGTACATAAAACAATAAGTGCAGGACTTGGAAGCAATAGAATTTATCTGAGTCTGAAATTAACAAAACTTGCGGAAATGTATTCAAATGTTGCTGCTTAACAGGTGGGAAAAATGACCTGGTAAATATCACTCAAAACAAATTCCATGGTTGCCCGCCTTCTGCTTCGCCAATCCCTACGCAATCCATCCATGCCTTTTCACAGATTGACTGTGCGAAGATCCGGCGATCCCATTATCCCTCCTCTTCATCCGAGAATATCCCTCCTCTTCAGCCACTCTGCCGGGCTGATGAAGCTTGGAGGCTGTTGGCGGAGGAGGGCCGCAGGATGTTCAAGCCGGTGTCAGGCTTCACATATCCTCTCCTTGGCCTTGCCAATGACGACATGGGTTTACCTCCATGGTGGCAGGTGCATTCCCATTTTCTTGAGGGATTTCTTGGCAGAGTCACACATGATCTCAATGACCTGCTTCAATCTCTCGGCCTTGCCCACATATACATTGGGCAAACCCTGCAATAAGGCATTGAATACAATTGTGGGTCTGGCTATCTCAAACTGTGCTATGAAATCAATGTCCACGAAGAAACGGTCTCGATCAATTATTACATCTATGTACTCATAATTCCCTGCAGGGAATCCACCAATGTGCTCCCATCTTGATTTGCAGAGGCCTGCATTGTAGCTCAGTCCACGCAAATAATTCATCACACACCGCCTCAACCAGCTTTTTTGGTCAATAACCTGATGTTTATTCACATTGGAAATTTCAACTTCGTTTTGATTTATCTCAAGAGCCCTAACAGCCTCATTGTGCAGGAGAAACTCAACTGGGTTGTTAATGTTGGACAAGAATAGGCCTTCTCACCGACTACAACATGCTACAACATCTTGTTTTGAAGCAAGTAGATTCATTGTGATATATGCAGGAACCAACACGTGTAATGCATGCAAGTGGTTCGATTATCGTTGGGTGTCCAAATGCCCAATACAGTGTTCTATTCGATTAAGACTTCTTTGACCGGACGCGTATGATCCACATATTTTGAGGCGCTGTCGGTTATTTGTCTCTTTTGTTTATTATGTTTGCTCCAGCATCAACCTTGCAAGCAGATTCAACGAACAAATTGTTTACTAAGGTCGAAGAATTTCTGATCACGCTTTAAACTTCGTAAATCATGATTCTCGCAGGCCTTAAAGGTTAGCGAGAATAGAGAAGTCCCGGTTTGAATGCATACTTGTGTCTCCTTAGAAATTACCTAATTCCAAGGACGCCCCTATTGTCAATGTTTACATAATGTCTCCTTAAACTTGTAATCCAAAACACACATATGAGAAATCTATATAAAAGCTTTCACCTAGACATATAAAGTCGATAACAGTAGATACTTCACATAAAGAGCCTACAAAATCAAGATTATTACAAGCTGTGATGAGTGCCACAACTTATCAATCATAAACCACAATGGGATACATAAACTACAATACATATTCCATTGGAAAATTAGTTGATAACGAAAATTTATTCAAGTGCTGACTTTTGGAATAGACTGGCGTTGCAATAAGGACTTTCAGGTTTGAAAGCAGAATTGGACATTACTGGAACAAGAGAATCCGAGAAGCCAAAAAAGTCATTCTGAGTCTGAGGGAAGTAGTATGACAGTTATTGCTAGCTCTGACTATGCCCAGCCAGGCAAAAAGAAAAAACCTATTCCTCAACCATCTAAGACCGGTTCTGCTTCTATGGCATCTTCTTAGACTATTATCCCTGTCCATTAAGGCAGTTCAGGTTCAGTTCCTTTCCATTAATTCAATATATGTCTGTCCCGCGAAATCAATAGGAAAAGCCGAAAAGAGCTTCGGTTTGGTTGCAGGAAAGAGAGCAACAGATTCTAGGCCTTTAACTCGTTTGCAAACAGTATTCATACGTTCTGTGAAAAAGTGTTCAATGCAGGTGGAGGTGCATGGAGATGTCAGAATGAATGATACTGTTGAACCGTTCCCTTCGTTTTTCCGACTTTTTACATTGGCAGGGACTTGTTGCTTGGCAGCCCCTCTTGTTACTTAAAGAAGGATTGAATGGGGTATCTCAAAGCCCATAAAGGTTAAAATATTTTTTAATATTAATGCCATATTTAATCCAAAATATGATCATTCACCAAGCTACTACTAGAATTTTAATTTGGGGACCATTACCACTCTTTTTTACTTAAACAAGGATTAAATGGGGTATCTCAAAGCCCACAAAGATTAAAATATTTTTTAATATTACTGCCATATTTAATCCAAAATATGATCATTCATCAAGCTATTATTAGAATTTTAATTTAGGGACCATAACCAGACATCTAAGGATCTAATTTGACAAGACATATCTTCTCAACCATGAAGACTTATGTGGTGTGCGACCTATTGTTGGAATCGACACAATGAGGAGAATCAAATGAAGAGGTATTGAAACCGAACACACTAATCGTCAAATGCAAGATTCTTCTTGGTGCTACTTGGGTTGAGATTCATGACAGCCAAATTCCAACAAAGACATTACATCTTGAACAAATAAAATTGGAAAACATCATTAAAAACCTTGAAAGCAAGATTAAGAAAGATAATAAATATTAAGAAATATAATGGGTTAACAAGATTAAGAAGGATATTGGCTTATCTAATAATTTTTTTTTATAATAATATCAAAAAAGAAGGGTAATGTTATTATATTGAATATTTAAAATATATTTTATAAACATAAAACAAAACTATTGTAATTATATAAATTAAATGGTTGATAAATGTCAATAAACATCAATTCATTATAACCATCTAGACTCTTATTTCATTATTTCATGATACATGTCATGTTGCCAAAATTTTAAAAAAATCATAAAAATTAAATAAAAGATAACTTTTAGTATTATTATATCAACTAAACTTATATACATTTAAAATATATATATAACAAGAAAAGCATAGTATATGTGAACATGTAGTTTTTATAATTAAATTGAAAACCAAATAGGACATAACTACATTTAAGATAAATCTCAACTCTCTATTACTAACTACATTTTAGTACTCGGAGAGACCTTTCCAGCAAGGTATCATATGCGTCAAATAGAGATAATATGACCAAGTTATGACCCCAGGAAGTTGGTTGCCCAACTAACCCCAATGGGGCCCATAAGCTCTTAGTGTTACATCTCCTTGGGTTAGGGTTTTGGTTGTTTAGGTTTTTCTCATGTTTTCCAATAATAAATAGCCCCTTGAGCCTCATTGTAACATGGTTCAGAGGCATGTAGCCACCACATCTCTTCTTAGAGATAAGTTACCATCGCTTGAGCTAGTCTTATTTCCATTCTGTTTGTAAGCATATTTCAGTATTTGATATTAATGAAATGAAGTGCTATTTATGTTGCATCTTTTTGTTTATGGTTATATCTGTAATTTGATGTGTTCCTGTTTAAAATTGGATCAGTGGTATCAGAGCGGTCTGCTCATTCTCTGTTTTTCTTTGCATGTCCCCAACAAGGTTGAGAAATAAGGAGTTAGGGCTTGAACTAGTTGAACCTTTGCAAGATTAGCTTCGCAAATCCTGATAGCCTCCATGGCGGAAGAAAAAAA
>APFE030131260.1:0-14763 GCA_000404065.3 Pinus taeda
ATAGTAAGTTGTGCTACAATTAAGGAAACTGAAAATGCTGAGAAAGACAATGGTGGGGGTCCATGTGGACTTGGCAGGTGGCCACCAATATCCACCTGGATCACATTGCCCTGTCTAATCGCTGCCTCTTTCGAAAGGTGATCTGCCCCCGAATTTTGCTCCCTGTAAATGTGGTGACAGGCAAAGGAGTCAAAAGAAGATATCAATCTTTGTGCTTCTCCTAATATATGCCTCAATGAAAAAGCATTACAGTGGGATGCATTATTTAACCAATTACAAACGATTTTGGAATCACCAAACAACTGTAGATGTCTGCATTGTTGTTCCAATGCAAAATGGATGAGATGTTTAGCAGTACAGAGTTTAGCATAATTATTAGTTCCCCTGCCTAGATTTATTTGGATCTTGAAACAATGGGTATCATTTAGATAGAGAATGGCTTCGCCACCACATCCTACCTCCTGCATAGAGCCATCAAAGTATGCCCACGATTTCGATTTGTCTATGATTTCTGGAATGATGGAGCGGGGAGGGGCAATGGAGTCTTCCTTAGGAAGAAGATCATAGTCAGCAATGGTATGGAGCAGAATAGTTGGCCAATGGGGGGCTTTGTGATTGAAAATAGAATGGTTTCTAGCAATCCATAAAGACTAGCAGACCAGAAGGGGCATGTTCCTGGATTTTCCATTTTGGTTTTGACACCAAGTACTCCAGGCATCTAGAATGTTATGCCCTTGCCATGTTTTTAAGTTTGGATAGTGAGAAATGATGGATTTCCAATATTCCTTAGAGGTGGGGCAATTAAGGAAGAGATGTTCAGTACTCTCTTCATCATTGTGACATAGTTGACACCAGAAAGGGCCATGGAAAGATCTTTTCATCAGATTAGACCGTGTAGGGATCTTATCAAACAAAATGTTCCACAGCACTAGGCGGGTACGGGGGCTGCCTTAAGCTTCCAGAGTAATCTCCAAGTCACGTTAATGTCCTGTGGTTTGAATGGATCTACTAATATAATGTAGCCCTCGTTTGGAGTATATGATCCATGTTTGGCAAAAGCCCATATAATCTCATCTGGTCCTTTTGATAGGCAGATATGTGCCTGAGTAAGGGCATCCGTGTATTCCAGCCAATCAAGTCGCCATTGTTCGTGGATGTCCAAGTCATGAGCCGATTTCCATGCCTACTGTAGAAAGGTGGAATTATTACTGTCACCGATGTGTTTAATGTGGGTGATACCCCCGTTGTTTAAGTGCCTAATCAAGTCTGTTGGCAGTGTGTGTGCATTGCCACAGCCAACCCATGGGTCCGTGCCAATACGTACAACATTGCCCACATTTATTCTCCACGTGATGCCTTCTCGTAGAAGTGGTATTGCATTTATAACCACCTTCCATACATTGGAAATGTTATTATTTGTTCCGTGTTGTTGTCTGAACCAGTCCATCAAGTTCATGGGCCAGATGTATTTCACTTGTGCAACCCAGGACCAGAGACTGTTTGAAGTGATAAGGTGCCAACCAAGCTTTGCCGCCAGAGCTTTTGAAAAAAGATTGAGCCTATTGATGCCCCATCCTCACCATCTCTTTGGCATTGCAATTCTATCCCATTTGACCCAAGCGAAAATTATACCCGGTTGATTTCCCTTCCATAAGAATCTGCAGCATATGCTTTGGAGTCTGTTCAAAATACCTTTCGGTATCCATGCCAGGGTCATCCAGAAAACAGGTGTGGCTTCAATCACCGCTTTAATAAGGACTAATCTTCCTGGACGGGATAGATATTTATGGTACCAAATCTGTAGGCGCTTTTCCACTTTAGCAATGAGCCACGTCCAGTCCGCAATTCTGTATCTGAGAGGGTTAAGCCAGAAGCCTAGATATTTAAGACCGTCTTCTAGATTCAGAGCGGTAAAGGGGAAACACTGTGAGGTGTATATGATCTCATGTCGTGAGCAGCTAAATGTAGTAATCGTGGATTTACTGTCATTTACTATCATCCCGGTTGCCTATTGAAAAAGATTGAAAATATTCTAGAGGACCGTGGTGTCTCCAATACTACCATTTTAAAAAATGAGAATGTCATCAACAAACAATAGATGGGTCAGATAAAAGTTCTCCGAAATCTTGATGCCATCCAATTGATTTCTATTGTGAGCAGCTATGATGGTTCTACTTAATCCTTCCATGATAAGTAAAAAAAGTAGGGGGAGAGTGGACATCCCTGCCTGAGCCCTCTCTCCGAGATGAAGAATGATGTGGCTTCCTCGTTTAATAACACACTGTAAGATACGTCCTTGATGCATCTCATGATCCACTTGATATATGCATAAGGAAAGCCTAGGTGGGTCAGTAATAATCTAATGTAGAGCCAGTTTGCTCTATCAAAGGCCTTTGAGAGGTCCACCTTCAGAATCATGCCTTTCTGTTTCTTCATCTGCATAGTGTGGAGGATCTCCTGAGCTGTGGCAATAACCTCATGAATCTGTCTGTGCTGAAGGAAAGCAAACTATTATGAGGATATATGTCTAGATAGGATTGGCTTCAGGTGATTTGCAATGATCTTTGTAATAATCTTGTACAGACAGTTGCAAAGGGAGATGGGTCGGAAATCGTTGAAAGAGGAAGGGAAATCAGATTTCGGAATAAGGGCAATGAAGATGGATTTGATGGCCGGGGATATTTTGCCCCTTCTTTTGCAGTCCTCCACTATCTTGAGTAAATCATCCCCCAGGACATCAAAAAAAGCGATATAGAACTCGATGGTCCATCCGTCAGGTCCAAGGCTCTTGTCTTTCTTGAACCATTTTATAGTTGCTTCAAGTTCTTCCTTTGTCACTTCCATCATTAGATTCTCCGAGTCTTCCTGCTATACAAATCTGGGAAAATGTTCAGCAACCCGCATGATTTCCATAATATTCACAGCTCTTGGCGCCTTGTAGATGCTTTTGAAGTGCTCAATGGCTAGTCTAGCCAGATCCCGTTGTGTTGATACCGATTGACCCTAATCATTGTGAAGTTCCCAAATAGTATTAATGGCTTTTCTACCGTTTGCAAATTTATGAAAGAAATTAGTATTGTCATCTCCTTCAGTGAGCCAGATTGCACTACTTCTGAGCCTCCAGCTCTCCTCCCTTTCCTTCAGAATTTGGGAATGCTTCGTGACGAGGAAGGTATAATGATCTTTGCTCTCCTGTGATAGGAAAGTGCCATTAGACGTGTCCTCATATGTGGCAATGGCCAGCTCTGCCTCCCTCATGATGTTGTCATCATTCTTTCATTTCTGGTGTGCCCAAATTCTAGAAATCCTCTTAAGTTCTGTCACTTTCCTGATAAAACCATTAGTATGATCCTCGTGTTCCAGTATAGGGTTGGTTTGCCAATAATTGGAGACCAATTGAATGTAAGAAGGATCCTTGAGCCAAGAGGCGTTGAACTTGAAGGGGCTTTTAATCCGTAGGTTAGTATCAGCCAACTCCAAAAATATTGGCCGATGATCAGAAATACCATTGGTACCAACCCACTGTCTAATACGAGGATGAGAGCTTAAGAAAGCTTCTTTGATGAGAAATCTGTTAAGTCTCCTCACTAGGCTATGGTCACCACTACGATTATTAGTCCAAGTATACTGAATCCTGGTAGATGGAATGTCTACCCACTGATGCTCCTCAAGTAAGGTAGAGATGATGTCTGAAAGGCCATCAACTTGGGCCAAGTGTCCCCAGGATTCACTGTATCCCAACGAAAAATTTAAATCCCCTCCAAGTATGATATTGTCTGCCTGTAAGAGTTCTGAGTCCAGGAGGGTCCTCCAAAAGTTTTCCCTGTCCACACATGGACCATAAACATTCATAATACGAACTTCAGATTCTAGTGAGTGGGCAAATATGTACATGCCAATGAAACCCCTGCCTCCCCAATAGTTCCTGAGCTCCATAGTCTTATTGCATAAACCAATAGCAGTACCCCCAGATCTCCCAGGCGCATCTAGGGCATGGAAGGTCCAATTCGGCAGCCAAGAATTAAGGGTAGAAATGAGAGAGTCAACCGTGCAAAGAGTTTCTTGTAAGAATATAATGTCCAGCTGAGTCGAAGTGAGCAGTCTTCTGAGTGCTAGTTTTTTAGGAAGGCTAGCAAACCCTCTACAGTTGTAAGATAAGAACTTCATGGAGGGCGAGGTTGGGGGCTATTCCTAGCTCTAAGGGCCCTGATAATGGTTTGTTGTTGCTTGTGTATGTAGTTTTAACTTATGATCATATATTTTTAATAAAAAAATAAATAAAATACTTTAATTTGACAGATAAGAACATATCCAACTAATACCCATTTAAATAATTATATAACATAATATTACTATATAATATATATTATAAATATATATATATATAATATAATATAACATATATAAATTATACTCTCTTCTAATTAATTAAAAAAAAAAACATTCTAATTCATTCTAAAAACTATGTCATCATACCATTTTTTCTTTAACTTGAAGCTCACTCGAACATATTAATAATATACTATACAACCGTTTTCTGAAATTCCTCAATAAAAAAGAAAACCTTAAAGCTTTATTTCTTCTAACTCTATCACTACATCACAATCCATTTAACTTGTTTTTAGGGCACCTAAATTAAGATTGGACTTTTACAACTTGCCTTACTAAAGTACATGAGGACACTTCCCTTTTCCACTGTCCAAATCCAATTTAACTTTTTGTTGTTGTCACCTTACCTAACCTAAGATTAGAGTTTTACATTTCACCTAACTAAAATTGGACTTTGAAGTACATCAACACAATTTCCCATTTTCCAAAATTTCCATTATAGCCTTAGCATTTACTTACTTCTAAGGACATTAGGCAATTATATTAAAACAAATGTCAAGAGAGCTAAGGTGGGTCTCACCATATATGCTTGTATTTGTGTTAAGGTAGTTCTTGGTAAAAGATAATTGAATAAAATGATTCCCAAATGGGAAAATTACAAATGGACTCATACTGTAGATTATAAGAATACATCTTGTTGGTGTTGAAATTGTCCATAAACATGTCACCTCTAATATACTTGCCCATAGGCTTGACTGTTAGGTCCCTATAAAACTAGTGATGCCCCCATTAATATTGTAGCTGTATCCCTTATTAATATTGTTGTGCCCCTATTGTCCCCATATTGTTTTTACTGTGCCCCATAGAATCTCTCTATTGTTATTTTTGTGCCTTTATATTATTATTGTTAGGTCGACTTGGTTAAATTGTGACCCCTTAGACTCCTATATATAGAAAGGAGGTTTTTTCATTTGAATCATCCAAGAATTATTCATTTGTGTAATGTAAAGGAGGTTGTCCCCTCGAAGAGGTTGAGTTCTAAGGGGTTCAACTATCTTTTCTATCTTTTTGTGAGCTGGTTTCATAACATTGACCCCTTCTCCAAGAAAGAAAGGGCCCATGCAAAAGATAAACACATGACAATACCTTGAGTAACAAAAGTTCAATGAAATAGATGAAAAAGAGGAAGATCTACAAAAACCTTCATAATTCGAGAAGAATTGAGTTCTACAGTTCATGAAATTTGAGTGAAAGAGACCTCTCTAATGGAGAATCAAGATATAATCACCCTTTAAACATCAACCCTTAGGGGTTTTGATAACTATGGATATTTTATTAGGAGGAGTAAATAGGGTTTATGAATCAAAGACCTTTGGCTCAAACAATGAGTAAGCATTTATTGTGAACAATGGACATGTAGATGATGATTTGAATATGAGTAAGGCTCTTGCCATGGGGCAAACTGAAGTTAAAAAAAAAAGAGAGGAAGAGAGAGAAAAAGACACTATTGAGGATACTTCAAACCTCAATCCTTTGTAAATCATTTTTTTGTTCATTCTAGGATCCACATGGTTGAATATTTTGGAACACTTTAAGAACATATTTTCTATTGTGCTACATGCACTTGAAAGTGTGACTTGTATTTTTTTATGAATACTAATTGTAATTCTTTTCTTGGAAAAATTTCATCTTAAATTTGAATTTACTAAATATCTAGAAGAGTTTAAGTATTCAAGATACAAACCTTCCCCAAATTTTCTTATCTCCTCATTCTAAGACATTCCACTTATATACTATTTAATCCTCTCAACATATATAAATCTCTTTGATAATAATATTAGTTAAGCATCTAATAAATTTATTCTTAGATATATTATAAATAATAAAAATGTTTTACAATTTTTCATATTAAAAAATAAGAAAAATTAAAATAAATATATTAAGATATATATTATATAATATATATATTTAATATATAAATATATATATATATATAATTTTAATTATATTGTAAAAAATATACATAAGATATTTTATTTATTTTTCGAACATATTCATATACATAAATAAATTATATAAAAACTATTTTAATATAATCTTTTATATACAATTTTTTTTAATAATATTGTATATCAATCTACATTGAAGAAGGAATAATACTATATTGTCTTATATTAAATTAATAAGAAACATTTCCTCAACTTAAAATAAAAACATAAATATAGCATCGCACTTTTATATAGAGCTAAATATATATTTTAAGTATTGAAATTTGATATATATTATATGAAATTTATAAAAAATAAACCTTTAAAACTTTAAATCTTCTAATTTTATCACTACATCACAATCCATTTAACTTGTTTTTAGGGCACCTAACACAATCCATTTAACTTGTTTTTAGGGCACCTAAATTAAGATTGGACTTTTACAACTTACCTTACTAAAGTACATGAGGACACTTCCCTTTTCCACTGTCCAAATCCTATTTAACTTTTTATTGTTGCCACCTTACCTAAACTAAGATTATACTTTTACATTTCACCTAACTAAAATTGGACTTTGAAGTACATCAACACAGTTTCCCATTTGCCCACTGATATTACTAAACTTTGGAGTACATGGATTTTCTAGTAGAATATTCAAAATATGGACAAATTTTGTCTTTCAAGTGTCATTTGTTACCATTCCAAAGTTTTGGAAAAAAGTGATTGACAGAGTCACAAGAAGATGAAAATTTGGGCCCTCTCTCATATCAAAGATTCAAGTCAACTTAAGGCACAACACCCTATGTTATCTTATGCATGTGTCTTTACATGTTTCTTATGCAAGCATGACTCCTCTAAAGCTTAATATATGGTTTTAGTTTTTTCCCTTGGACACAACGTTGGGGTTGATGGAACGTGTGTATATTTATTAATATTAAAGCCAAAATTCAGGTCAACAACATCCCTTAGGATCAGCATCATGACGTGGTAACTTCATGGAGTGGTGGGAAGTATTATAAATTTAAGGAACAGTTGGCGTGGAAGAAGATGTTAAAATCTGTGCACAAGCCCCAATAAAGGTTTTAAAAGTTAATATGGTTGGGCTTAAATATTAAAGAATTTGGATTGAGACGAGGAACATTTTATACTATAACTACACAGAATCTATTTATATGTCAATATGTTAAGAATTTAATGTGATATCAAGTTCAATGTCAAAATATTTATAATTGAATATCATATTCAATTTATATTAAAATGTTAAATAGGTTCATTATCTTTTATGAACTAAAACAAAAAGTATACCAGTGTGAATTTATTTTATTATAGGTTTTTTAGTAATCAAAAAAATAAATTTATATAAATATAATATACTTTCGTTTATTGTTATCGGTAAAGGTTTTATATTCCAATTTTGGTATATGTTTAAAAATAATTAAAAAAAATATAAAATATGTTGTGAAGAAATAAAAATTTATTCTTTGTTAATTAAATAGTAAAAGTATTATACTATAATTATATTTACGATAATTATAGTATCTTTTATTTGCAAAAATAATTATGGTATTTTGTAAAATGTTTCCAATGTTTAATGCCTATGTTAAATTGTTCATATTTTAGTGATAGAATCTTTGCATCAACATCCTTGCACCACTAACATTATAGCCTAGCACACTCAATCAATATAGTATTATTACATAATCGTCAAAAAGTGATGCTTATTAGTCCCTGCCTGGGACTATTAGCGTTCGATACGCAGTCAACTGGCTATTAGTTGATGCGTTGACCGCAAATATGTGCCTGCTATTTACTACTTAACCAAAGTTTACCTGCGCAATTTCCTGGCAAAAAATTTTTATCCAAAGTTTTTATTTGGAGGTCTTATTGCCGGCCTCACGTCGCCCGATGCGCTCAACTTGCGCTCAACTCAATTTATCCTAAGTTCGTTCTCCCTGCGCTCAACTTGCGTTACCCTAAGTTTTTTATGCTAAGTTTTGTTTGCTGCCTGTTCGTTTGAGGATTCTCAGGTGTAATTTATCCTAAGTTTATAAAAGCAGCATCCAGCACCTTACCTACGGAGGTAGACACGTTTACAACAATGACACCTGCCAGTGGAACTTGTATCGGCCATGACCTGCATGCAATGCACTGCATGCCTGATGTTTGAAGTCAGTCCGCCGATCGCCATCTAATTGTTGAATCGATAAAATTCTGAGTGAATCGTTTGTTGAATCTGTATTTTCGGCTAGATTATAAATCTCTACCCACACCATTAATAAAATCGTTACTGAATTGGTGTATCGTTTTCTGGACTAACAAAACATTAACAATTCAATAACTTTAAAGATAGGAATACGTGATGTTGCAGATATGCCAATCTAATTCCTTATTTTACATATTGGATAAGTTTTTCTCTTTTTTTCTGGATATAAATAATGACTAAACATATGAAATAAAATCATTAATGTAAATAGTGAATCAGTTAATACAAGTGCAGGTAAATAGCGATAGCAGATTCAAGCATCTATGGACACGGACATGTAAGAAACAAAAAAGTTTAACCATAAGGACAACATGTATATATACCACCAGCGTGGATATGTAGATATGCAGCAGAAGGGAGTAAGTTGTTGTTTTTTATTTGATTCCATAAGTACAGTAAAAATAAATCATGATCTATCTAAATATGTATATGCATATATAATAATTAAAATCATTCTGGTCTAAAATGAATCATGTAAGATAAATGACAGCTAAGAATGATAAAAAATTCAAACATTCAAACTTCAACCATAAGAATATCCAGTAAAAAAAACACTTGACTTTGGTTTGATCTGTATGTATAAATGTATATGTTACAGTCATATATCCGTATGAGAAAATGATGAGGACTGTTCTACGAAAATGTCAAATGCCTAGTGAAATAGGCGTGATGCCGTGCGGATATGATGCATGAGTATTGGAGATAGAGGTAACTACATGATATGCAACACATGAGAAATCTGAAGAGGTCATTGATTTTGTGGTCGATGTGGGTGAGAGCGCTATCCAACTCTGTGATGGACATGCTGACTTGATAGATGGAGTCCTTGAGTTCATCTTGCATGTTGGAGGATGACTTGGACATCTTGTTCATGATGTATCTGTCAAGTAAATTGTTGAGGTTTCCAAATGTAATATCCACACTGTTCAACTCATGCAAGAGGAACGTGAATGACGATTATCTCTCTCTGCATCTCCATGGCTTCCTTTATCCTGTGTTGCATCATGTTCGTCATGCTGTTAGTGTCAATCAGAGGAGGTAGCGGGCTAGGACTGATGCTATTCTTTCTTTTAATAAAGCCTGCACCCCGCATAAAGGAACGGTCTGAGCAATCGCTGGTGCTTAAATATTTCTGACACACAGCAAGACAATAGACAGGATCCGTTTTGCCGGCTTTGGTTTCCATTAAAGTAGCGAAGCCGTCTGCAGAGAGATTTCTGCCGAGGGATGCCAAAACAGCCTCCCGATTAGCATAGAACGCTGTAGAATTAGTTTGTTGGGGGCTACAGTATTTGGCCACGAACGGAAACTGGGAATCATTGGCTGCTAGACCTACCAGAGCCATGATGTTCATGGCCGCCATAACAGCCCAAACTGCAACATGGGCAACCCCCATCATTGTATGGGTTACTTTCTGAACCCAGTGACAATGGAAGAGGTCTAGACAATTTGTCAGTTGTAGAAGAGGCGTTGTGAAATATTACATTATATCGCAGTGCTGCGGAATTTTCAGCAAACAACTCCACCCGGTCAAACCTGCTGAGGAGAAAATTGGCAATTTCTACCGGTTGTGGTATAAGATTGGAATCCATTTACAGTGGAACAAATCCTGATAATTTTGCGTATTCATAGCATTGAAGAGAGGAGGTGGAATATTAAACTGCGATCGCAGATTAAGAAACGATTAATTCATTTAGCAGTTAATTTTATACTGTTGTTGATTAAGTGATTAAGGTTTAAGCAGTGAGGTTGTGTGGTTAGTGTACAGTTGATTTCTTGACCAGCTGTGGTTGCAGAGGCGTCCACGTTCCCTGGTTTGCGCTGCATGCTAGTTTGAGGATTCTCAGGTTATATCAGCATATGGTGTGTTGAGAATCGATCCTGAGCCAGTTGCAGAAAAGTCCTTCTTCTCTGTAGTTAATAGCTGGCCTTTCTCTGTGTCATGATTTGCAGGGCAGCAATGGGTCCAAAGAACAGTGCCAACGCTTACGAGGAAGTTCGCAAGCAACTGCATTCACACTTGCAACTCGACTAGAATTTGCACCCCCGGCAGGGACTACCGCTACGGCAGTAGCTCCCTTGTTTATACATTTAAATGTTGTTTTAGGCACTTTTTAACTCCTCATAGTATTATTTTCAATTTATGAATTTTCCCAGTGGAAAAATGATATCCACAAAACATTGAAACTTCACATTGAAAAATGATGTTATAAAATATTAAAATTTGGCATTAAAAATAATGTTACAAAATGCCAAAACTTGGTGTTGAAAAGCAACATATAGATGCCATAAGCACGTAGGTATAAAAGTTAGAGAAATGATGACTAAATTCATTTGTAACATAAACAATTTGATGTGTTTTATTGGCTTCAGATTAGCTAAATTACATTCATAATAATAATGATGTTGATGTTTGATTATGGTTACAAAATGTTGTTAGACTCTTATTAAATGTCCGAGGACGGAGTTGTCTAACGAGGCGGAGGAATTGCCTGGACGATCAAAAGTGATCAGAATCCGGGCAAAAAAATTTCGAAAAATCTTGTAGAGGCAATTTTTGAATCATGTTTTTGATGGTGGAAATGGATTCAGCACCATCAAAAACGTCTAAGACACCTAAAATTTGGAAATTTAACAACTATAACTTGGATTTATAAAAATCCTTGCCGAATTTTCTCTAGATATCACTGAAATTTCCATAACTTTCCAGGCAACTCCTCTGCCTCATTAAACACTTGAAACATAATTCCCCAAAACAAGTCCTTCATTCAATAACATTTGGCATTTTTCACGACTCAAAGAATATTAGTTTTTTGACATCTGCAAAGAACTTTTTCAAGATTTTCCAAGGCTTCTTCAAAAGTATTACCATAAATTGTGAAGTCATCCATATATTCCTCTACACAAGCGTGGATCAAGTAAGAGAAAATACCTAGAACAACTCGTTGAAAGGTAGCTAGAGCATTACAAAATCCAAATGGAAATACTCTATAAGCATATGTTCCCCATGGACATGTTAATGTTGTCCTGTCTTGATCTTCTAATGCAATTTGTATTTTGTTATATCCACTACAACCATTAAGAAAAGAGAAATATTTGTTTCCTATTGAGGTATCTAAGATTTTCTCAATAAAGGGCAGAGGAAGATGCTCTTTTAAAATAGCTTTGTTTAATTCTTTGTAATCTATGGAAGCTTGTCACTTGTTGTTCTTTTTAGGCATGATTACCAATGGTGATACCCATTGGCTATCAGTATTTGGATATATGAAATTTACAATCAATAATTTTTGCAATTCCTCCTTTACAATTTCTCTTAAAATAGGATTCACGTGCCTTCGAGGTTTCCTGGTACTCCTAGCATTTTCATGTATATAAATGTGATGCATACATGTATTAGGATTTATGCCTCTCATATCAGTGTATTCCTTTGCAACTACAGTGGTATGCTTTTGTAACATGTATATTAATTGCAATTGTTGAGAATTTTAAAGGTTAGAATTAATATTTAAAGTTTTTCATGTTTCAATCTCCATAGGAGTACTACGAGATTTTGTCATAGAATTTAATAATAGCATGGAATCCCATGATGAAATATTCTCTATAGTGCAATTTCCCTTAAAAAAAAAATTCCAAAATATGTGTATAACAAGCTTGCACCCCCAAGATATCGAGGAAAGTTATAATTATTAATGATTTGACTTTATTCAATATATTGTTTGAAATCCATGGCTTGAATAAAGGTTGCACTATTTCATCATCATCTATATCATCAATCCACTCAATATTTTCTAATTTAGTGATTGCTATTGCAGGAAGATATAATATAAATTTCTTTAGCGTATTTCCATTGGAGATTTTCATGTCCCCTGATCAACATCTAATAAATGCATCAACCATGGCTAACCACGACCTTCTAAAATTAATGGATGACCTCCCAAGCTAGTTTTAGGTGTTAAAACCATAAAATCCACTCGACACTCCCATGAATATAAAGAGAAAAGAATATCCTCTAATACACCTTCTCGGTTAATAGTAGATTTGTTTACTGATTGTAAGACAATAGTGTAGAACAAAGATTATTCAATTGCAATTCATCTATTATAATCTTTGTCTTCAGATTTATTGTTGCTCCTAAATCTATTGGTGTATTTAAAATTGGAACATTATTAATGTGAATTTTAACTATGGGACTTCCTCGATCAAGATATTTTTTAATATAAGTTTTTCCCATCATGATATTGGCTAATTTACCAATAAGATGCACTTTTTCTTCATGGTTTCTTTAAGTATAATTCCTTTATTGTTTTATCGAAATATCTTTTATTGCTTGAAGTAAAGGAATATGAATCCAAACAATCCTCAATTCATCCAACATACCATAATTAGATTGTATTAATTGCTACTCTAAATTCAATTGTTTCTCTACATATAATCTTTCTAGAAAAGGAGGATCTATAGATTTAGAGGGTTGATTTATTGGAGTAGAGGAAGTTTGTTTTACTGTTGTATCATCTACTATTGTATTGAAAATTTCTTCCTCATTTTGTTCTTTTATGATAACAATTAATTCCCTATCAAGTATCCTTCATGATCTAAGATTAATGTCATTTAGATCTATAGGGGTAATCATATAGGTTGGAAAATTTTGGATATAGTGTTGTAGGTGGGCTAAGCTACTTTATTTATTTGGATTGGGATTGGGTTGTACAACTAGTTGGGTAGACCTCTGAGGAGGTTATGTGGAAGGAAATTGAAATGGTTGCAGCTGAGGATTTTGTGGTTGTAGAGGAGGTTGATTTGGATAAGATTATTGAGGTTGAGAATAATATCGAGGGTAATATGGTGGGTATTGTGGATTTTGTGGATATTTAGGAAATTTTGGCATACCTCCATAAGCGTGCCCTCACCACCCTTGTTGCCAAGGTTGGTTTTTGGTTTGTAGTGATCATGTTTGCCAAGGTAAAGGTGTATTCTAACTATGTTGTGGATATTGTTGATAATGATTAAATTGAGGTGGGAGATCTTGTATACCCGATTGTCGTGGTTGCCATGGTATTCTCACTGCAACATGGAAAAACAACTTTGAAGCTTCATTTGCTTCATTATCTCCTTGATATACCGCCTTCAGTCCGGACATAGATGGGAAATCCTTTGGTGCATGATTTTCTACACATATAACACATATTTCAATGTTATATAAAGATGATTCACACAAATGATGTTTTTTCCTACATCCTGGACAAAAGATTGATAATGTTGCATTTTATGTTTTTTGTTTATTATGGATTTTCAATGTATCTAATTTCTCACTAAGATTTCCAAGAATGTTTGTTTTAAAGTTTTCAAATAAATTATCCATTTCAACTCTACTTACTCCACCCGATGTTGATTTAGTTACGTTAGCGATTATGGAATCTCTAGGTTCCTTACCATATTTGGATCTTCCTCTTTAAATTGTTTGCATAATTCACAAATTTCCACAAAATTTAGTGTAGATACATCTCCTTTTCCCATTAGATTTAAAAGATCTATCCATTTATCTCTATTGGCTCTAAGTAAAGGAGTTTTAAGAGTATCAAGACTTAAATTATGTTGTTTTGCCAATAGGCATGTCTATTTTGGAATAGAGCTTCCTGAATTTTAATTTAATTATCAATAATTATTAGGCATATGGTAATGATTTAATCTCCATAGAATATTGATGGTAATATACATAAATTAAAGGTTGATATTTATTTATGAAGTAGTGACGTTTTTTTGCAATTTCAATTAAATTCATTAATTTAAAAAAATATCATATGAACAAGTGTCATATGAAATGAGTTATGGTTCTTTGGGCATGTGGTATTGATAAGTCATTGTTTTGGCCCATGATATTGTAACAAAGCCTATTTACAAATTAAGAATCTCTATGATAAAGTGGAGATGAATCTCCATAGTTAAGAATCATGTTTATTTATTAAATATATATGTTTAATTTTGATACGATTCTTCCAAAGAATGTGTTTTTGAGTAAATATTTTGAGCCAACAAGTGTGGCTCATCATTAGGACACTAGTGAGAAATCTGCTCAAGACTCGTTGAATAAATAGGTGAGTGAAACTAGGTCAGAAAGTCAAAAAGTAAAGTAAAATAAAATTCATTTATTGTTAGGTCAAATAAACATTCTAAAAAGTAAAAAAA
>APFE030131275.1:0-12470 GCA_000404065.3 Pinus taeda
ACCTGCGTACCCAGAGATAAACATGATTTTTAATGACTTTCTCTCTTTTTTGAAGTTTGACATGGAGAGCAAAGGTATGAGGCTTGACAAGGAGGATAATATGACTATTGATGGAGCCATATTAACTGCAGATAGGCATGGTGACAAATTTCAGTGTAACATGGAGCCTGCACCAAATATAGGGTTGGATCCCTACAGGTTGGTGCCTCAATGTGACAAGGTTGGAGCCTTGGGAAGTCGAAGTCAGTGCTTGGAAAACTACAGGTTGAAGCCTAGGAGATTCACGATTGGTGTCTTCATCTAGGGTTTGAGCCCTACACATTATTTTATTGAATTTATTTTAAAGAAGAGATTAATAAAAATATTTATTATTATTGTTCATTTTGTGTTCTAATTATAAGTGATCTAACTCGTAAAAATAACAATGAAAAGAAATACTGATTCACCCCCTCTCAGTATTTCTAACAAAAGATTTGAAAATTTTTTAGGATAAAACCTACTTTTTAGGGAAAAAACAAAAAATCACATATTTTAATTCCCCAATCCCAATAAAAACATCAATTTATTTGCAAATCCATCCTAAATCAATTAACATTCCTTTCTTCATACTTAAAAACTATGGGCACATTAAAACCAAAGTTAAGTGGCTAGTGATGAGACATTGGAACATCGGAACGATTTGTTAGTGATCATTATTGTTTTTTAGATATCTAAAAACTATTCTCAAGTTAAAACCAAAGTTAAGTAGTTAGTTGGGTTTGTGAATGTGTTCAAGAAAAACATATATCCAGCCATGAAATAAATTGAGGTAAGAAAGAAGCATATGGGCTCCATCACATCCCATGATATTTCCCAGAATGTTAGCGTCATTAAACTCGATGTCTGAAGGAAAAGAAACCCCAATCCCAAACGTAAGTCAATCATGGCATGAGTCTCTACTTTCTGATCAATTTATGCTCTCTTTTTCCAGTCTCTCCAGCTATTTCTTGCAAGGATCACCCTTTGCTGCCAAGGGTGTAGGCATGAATTAAACCTGTTGTCTGAAGACCAAAAAATACCAACCCCAAACGTAATTCAACCATGGCATGACTTTCCGCTTTCTGATCAATCTCTACTTTCTCTTTCTCTATTCTCTCCAGCTCTTCCTTGCCAGGATCACTATTTGATGCCAGGGACATAAGCATGAATATCTTCTATAAAGCTCTTGCTATATGAAACCATGCGAAAATAAAAATAATATTAGTGAAACCAAAACCAAAAACCCTAAAAGTAAAGAATCTGGAGCCCCAAAAATTGTAAATAAAGGTTGAATTAGATAAACCTTGTAAGTTCAAAGATAGATAACATTGTTTGTACGATAACGTGTCATGATTCGTCAAGTAGCTTCGCTATGCCTTTTTACTTTTTCCTCCGAAGACCCCTCCATCAACTCCATGCAAAATCACAACGAATTGTAGTCATCGTGAATCTGATGTGGTCTTTCTTTGGTAGTCTCCAACTAGACGAACCCAACAATCTCCTGCCGGAGGGGATAATAACCTTTATCTGTTTTTGTCCAAAGATGTCTACAGAATTTGTGGGCAGTGGTTGTGACCGTAAAAATGTGAGGGCATATCATGCATAGATGTCAGGCTGAAATGAAAAGAGTAGACAAAATTTGGTGGTGAACTCATTCAAAAATAAGGTCTATCTACCTAATAAACATTAATAACAAAATATTTTATCTTTTTATTAAAAAAGTAATGTCTATCTTGATAAATTGATTTTTTATTTTCTTGAAAACTACTAATTTTTTAAAATATAAAATGTTTATGTTATGTCAACTACATTATAAACTATAATAGATAAAAATTCAAATAGTATAATAAATAAATATTCAAATATTAATTAGCAAATAACATGATATACCTAATGT
Organism: Pinus taeda; assembly: GCA_000404065.3. NCBI lineage: Eukaryota > Viridiplantae > Streptophyta > Pinopsida > Pinales > Pinaceae > Pinus > Pinus taeda. Next base: position 1,916 of record APFE030131275.1, read on the forward strand.
TTTAGGGATAAAACATGATGCTAATGAATGGTAATATGAGTGTGTTTATGATCCACGACATTTATGTTGCGACGAAATACATTCACATTTACAATCAATTTGCTCGCCTAGGTGGATAATTTACCAAGGAAGTCGAAATACCTCGCATGTAAGCGTTAAATACACCAGCAACAAGAAGTGTGTGTCTTTTTCTTTTAAGCAATAACAATCCAACCCATGGCAGTGTGAATAATTTACTAAAATAGTATTTTTTCCAGTAAAACTATCTCACAAGTGGGCATACTTTTGAATGGCATGCATATGCAACCACTCAGGTAATGGAGTGCACAAAGAGCTTGCCAACCGTTGAATCTGAATAAGTTTAAGAATGTGAATGTTTTATAATTTATTTATTTTTAATTTAATTTTTACCAATTAGCATTAATATTAACCGGCACAATAAATTTTTAATTAGGATTTATAAAAAAAAATCACAATAAATTTTTAATTGTGATTTATAAAAAAAAAATCAAATGGTTTAGGTATGTAAGAAAGTTATCATTTTTAATTTTATTTATTGATGGAGTGGCCAGGACGATACCGTTATCTTTCAATTTACACTATCTAATTAAAAAAATTAATTAGCAAAAGATTAAAGATGAGAATACACTAACATCTTTCAATTTACACCATTCACTCAAAAAAATTAATCAGCAAAAAGATTAAAATAATCAATTTCAATAAAAAAAAGGTGTAAATATGGTTCTTAATATTTTCACATGTTTACTAAAATATATTAATATCACTATTTCTCTGGTTTTTATATATATATATATATATATATATATATATATTTATATTAAATTTATAGTAAAATTGATTCTTTTGCATATATCTTTCATACAAATTCTCTTACATTCATCTTGTAAAAGTGGAAAAAAATACAAATCACAATTATGAATTAAATTTTTCAAATGATTCTGCAAATTTTAGATAGTGTCCATTAACCTCCTCTGTTTATAACCTTATAATTTAACCACTCAAAAACGTATGACGGGTAACTTAATGTGTGCCCATTATTTAAAAAATACTTGTCGTTTTTGACGTTGCAGAGTATTTATTCAACGTCAAATAAGTTTGAAAAAATAAAAAACGTTCCACATAACACCATACTTCTAGCACCTCAGTTGCTTACAGCCAATAGACATCCAATACCCACAGTTGCCTCAGTCAAGATTGTTCCAGAAGATAACGCTAGAAAAACAAATACGAGGAAGAGAGAAAGCTTCAGGAGCAGTGGCTCATATTCGCCTGCCCCCCAAAACGCTAGATGAAGGGTTGCCAGCTGTAGAATGGACATCGGAACATGTCAGGTCAGGTTCGTCCTCACTCTCCACATCTATGAAACCAGGCCTTTTGGGCGACAGAAGGTCCCCATCATTTGTCACCATCCACACCACCTCGGACATTGAAGGCCACAACGCTGCAGCTGCTTGTGTACACAAAAGGCCAAATTTAATCACTTGAATCCCTTCCTCCCACGAATAAATGCCTTCCAATGTAGGGTCCATAAATTATAAAGCTTGTTGTGCTTGATACAATCTCCATGTCTAGTGATTGGCCAACATCAACAAAACATAAAAGTTCAGCTAGCAAGGGATCACAATACTACAAAAATCTTAGAAAATTTCCACTCCAAAGTTGAGATTCAAAGAAACCATATGCTTTGAAGGAGAGACTCCATGTCGTCAGAATTCTTCCATTCCACTGATAATCTCAAGTAGAAACACTCCAAAGCTATATACATCTGCCTTGTTTGTCAATTGTCCAAGTGAAGTGTACTCCGAGGCTATGTAGCCACTGCCTAATGCCATATGTAAGAAAACCTCCATATAACTATTATCAATATCATCAAACTGTTATCCAAAGAGAGGACATCCTCAACAACTTTTCTCAAAACTCAGTGAACATCACATTGTCAATGTTTGTGGAACATATATGTGGAACCCCCTTTGAATATGCTAAACCTCTCCCTAGGAAAAGATCTATAACTTTTCATATTTAACATTTAAAGTTTAAGTTTCATGCATAATATACCATGTAACACACCCATTTATTAAAATTCAAAATTTTACAAATATAACTAAATATATTGATAAGGAATGATAATAAACAAAATTTGATATATAATTTCTTGATAATTTCCATTTATTAAAATTCAAAATTTTACAAATATAACTAAATATATTGATAAGGAATGATAATAAACAAAATTTAATATATAATTCCTTGTATTTTTTTGTTTAAATTTTAATTGTTTAATTTACTTTAAAAAGGTGGATTATCAAAATTTCTCTAATTTACTTTGAAAAGTTGGAGTATCAAAATTTTTCTATTTCAATCACCTCAAACTTTCTCTTTCTATCGAACATTGCTATCAGTTATGCTCGGCTAGAGTTTTTAATGATAGAAATTTATCAAAAGCTAAAGTCTAAACACAAAATCACAGGCCTCAAGAACTTTCTTGGATTATGCCACATCAGAAGCACATTGCTGACACATGACCTCCTATCAAGATGTCATCACCATATTTTGCTAGGTAACATGATATGTGGTTGACATGTGGCATTACTTTGTCTACATGTCACCACAATATTGTCTTGCCTCCATAGGGTAGACATATTAGTGTTCCAACCACACTAGGATCTAGAAAATATTTAAAAGTGTATATTTCCAAAAACATCAAATTTCTAGATTAATGGTTTCTAGATCCAATTTCTTTCAACTTGGAATGCCTTGTAGAAAAGGTAGTTAATAATCGATGAACCTAATGGCACGATTCCCCAAAAAGTTGGATTTCCATTTTGACAGACTTTGGATCCAATTTTCAATAGATGATAGGAAATATTAGTCGACAATCACAATTGACAGAATCCAATCACGAATTTTCAAAACACATCCAGATCTGGGAAATCATTAAAAGGGAATTTTTCAAATATTTGGATTCTGAATTAACATATTAGTTGGAAACGATTCAAGGTGATAGAAACTAATCAAATCATATCTGCACTCTATTAAACATACCTAGATCTAGAAAATTTCTGAAAATACCATTTCCCCAAAAGTCGAATCTCCATATTCAAGTTCCACCTGATCAATACCACATTATCCCTACCATATAGGCACCTGTTGACGGTGCTAGACCTGCCAACATGTCAGGGGATCTCCTTGGTAGGAAGTCCGAACTAGACCTTAGACCAGTTGGAGTAGGAGTCCCAACAGTGGGTAGTATGGTATCACCTTGACTACGGTTGCACGCAGAGGTAAGTAAGATGTCGTTGTTGGAAGCAAGGGTGGGACCTTGCAGCAAGTCAAGGAAGGTGCATGAAAGGCTCTATCACACGAAAGGGGGGGAAGAGTGCGCCCCTTAGAAGCCTGTGATAACATGCATTTTGAAAGGGAACACACGAGCATAAAGACGCCACGAGATGGAAAGCATGATATCCAGCGATCCAAAGTGATGGATAAACCAACAACATGCTTTGATAAGATTCATACAAATGCATATGGTATATTCCATACATACATGCGTAAATAAGAATTACATACATCATTAGAGTAAGCAGGATAGTCGAACCACAATAAAAATATACGCATGAAACATGTTGGCTCTATTAATTAAAAGAGTGAAAGATCCAATCATACATACAACCATGACAACCATTGGCCTTGATAGTAGAACATTATAGTCACTGCCGCCTACTCCTCCAAAGAGATGTACCAGCTCGGCACTATGGAGAAGCCAAGGCTCGTTACAATACACTCCAAGCTTTCTCTAAGTTATAGCTATAGGAAGCTTGGCTCCCAAAATCCTCTATAATGAGTTATGAGATTCTAATTATAGCAAAGGAGGGGTGACCCTTGACATTCCCCCATCTGACTCTTCAACTATCCTCATGACTCTTCAACTTACACATGATTGTTAGATTTTACTATTGACACTTGGTCTTTCACCTTTTACAACATGTTTATAATACAATCTGGACATGTACCCATGTGAGACAAAACTGGGCTTGAGTAAGCCATGCAAGACATCACTAAGACTCAGACAGTTATGGGAAGACTAACTCTTCAACATCCTCTTGATGATCAACGATGGTGAATTGATGCTAAGCTTGGTAGTCTGTTATGGTTTCTGCATACTCTGTGGTGACATCCTGAAAGCAACCTCTTGCTTTTGTTGCATCTGGGCACACTGATTTGGCGCCTCTGTCCAACTCGTCGGAGAGCATGTGCATCATGGTCTTGAGTGTAGCCAAACCAATGACATATTGGTGCATAGTGTCTGCGCTGATCTGCAAGTCTACGTTGGTGGCTATGCACATCAACTGATCAAAGTACATGTCTAGCTCTAGTCGAATATCGTTCTTTGTCTTCGCCTTAGTGAGTGTGCCAATGGATGGGATCGCCTGCGCGCGCACAATGACATCCATGCTGCTGAACACTCGTGCATGTGAAGCCTATAAGTTGGTGATGAGCTGTGGGAGTTCCTCATAGTTCCAGATTTGACTCCAGATGCATGCCTTCAACTACACTACCTTTGGCTTCATTAGCTTTGGCAAGTGAAATGGGGCTCCCTTGTACCTCATTGTCCATATCTGCATGTGATCGACAATAGTGTGTGTGTTTGACAAGATGTGTGCTCTCCTAGCACAGTGCTGTTGCTAGCCATTAAGATGGACAACCAACTTATGCACAGTGATGAACCTGAAGTACAACTTCCTCATGACTGTCTCGAGAGACGATACTTCATCAAGTATCGCTTTCCTCAAATATGCTCTGGCAGATGATGTAACTTACTCTTCTCCCTCCTTGGCCACTTGTAACTCCTTAGCCATGTGCTCGTTCTCAGCTATCAAGAATCTAACACTTGAGTTGGTGGCTTTGGTATATGCCTTGGCAGCATCAGCGAATGCAACTGGATGTCTACGCACATCAGACACGATCAATCATTCTTCAAAATGCACATGAGATACATAGACATCCAAAGTGGGCACTTTGCATGACTACACAACTCTGTGTTGTGAATTGTCGAAATATATGTTGTGCAGATCCGCTTTCGGATTGTCCTCAAGGATGTTAGTGTCTCCTTGATCGCTTGGGACTTGCTTTGCTCCTAGAGCTCGTGAAGTCAGTAAGGTGACCTCTAGGTTCTAAGGCATGAGGTGAATGTCCTGATATAACTCTAGTTGAACCACATCCATGTCCATCTGTTCCAACATCTATTCAATCTCCTGAGAAAATCCCTGCTCACCCTGTCTGCTATGTGCCAGCTGCTCCAATGAATTAATAAATTGTATGGGCACAATTTTATCAATATGTATATGTTGCACCTCTTGTTGTCCTGGTTCATGTTGTGCTTCCTTCTCTCTTCTACGCAACTCTTATTCTTCCCTCAATTGCATACTTAATTAATGTGACTAACTACAATAATTATGTATTAATTTATTTTTTAAAATCATATATTAAATTATTAATTAATATATTAATATTTAATAAATTATTATTAATTAATTATTAACATATTAATTTAAGTTTTTAAAATTAATATTTTAATTAATAAAATAATTTATACTACAACCATATAAAATAATTAGTAAAATAATATTTATATATTTAAAAATAAATTTATATATTAATAAAAGCTTCAAATAATTAATAAAATAATGATTGCATTAGAACAATTAATCTTATTCACCGACCATTTATTCATTATAACCATAGTTATATAATAATGAAATCCTACGTTTTTTTATTATATAAATATAATAATGAAACTCTATTGTTAAACGAAGCTTTCGATACACAGTATACCCGGAAGTGTGGATAACGATTCTGTTTATTTTTGCATACATGTTAACGTGTAATCCGGAATTTAGTGAAGTGCTATATGGTCAGACGATTATGATTTATCAGCATTGTAATTTAATCTTACACCCAAATTATGAAACTTAACCATATGTTATAATTTAAGCATACTATTTATTATGTACGTATGATACTTTTTAAAGAAGGTTGTATAGTTAGCATTTTTTGTTATTTAATTTAAATAAAATATTTTGATACGATGATGTTTTATAAGAAATACTCCCACCAATAATAAAATTTAAAATGAATTATATGAATACTCATTTAACTTTTTTTTCTTTATTGACTATTTTAATGTAATTAAAGAGTTATATATGAATGGTAAAAATATTTTGTTTTAATTTAATTTATTTAATATTTTGTTTTAATTTATTTATTTAATATTGAATCGAGACAATTTTTTTTATATAGTGTTTATGTTATAATTTCAAAACTATAGTTATTGAACTTATGTTGAGCATGAGATATTAACTTAGTAAGAATAATGTGGCATTGCGTTTGACTAGAATTAAGTGACATCTCCGTTAACTATGGTTAAGATGTAAAGATTTTGTCTTTATTTGCAAGTTCCTAATGGTAGTATTATATGGGCTAATGGTTGTAATGTCAGATATTTTTTTTGTAAGTTCAGCAACAATGAGGCTACATATAACTAGATAGGGTGGGGCATTGAACGAGTGACTTAACATCTACAAGTGCCTTAACATTGCACCCAATCACTCTCTATCCAAGACCCCATGGACAACTAAATTAAAATAATTAAAATAAGATTTTTTTTTTTTTACATTTAATTATTGATTTAATTGGGGATTGGTTAATTTTAATCTTAATATTTATAAAGAAAAATGATTTCATCATTTTAACTTAATTTAACTATATTGAAGATTAAATGATTTATTAATGGTGAATTTGTAATAGTACTTTAAATTAATTATTCGTATGTAAATGTAAAATGTGAAATAATTAATTTTTTATTAGAGTAAAATAAATTATTTTAAAATAATATTAGTTTTTATTTGAATGAGGAAGTATTTGGTCTATATTGAGATATTTTGATTTTGAATTTTCTCTCAATTAATAAGTTCCTCTTATATGTATAGCAAAGTGTAGTCCAAAACAAAACAAAAAATTGAAAATTGAAAATTAATTTTATGATATAATCCTATATAAACATCTTATTTTGGAAATACCCAAATTTGTTCATTTGTGTTGTGATTTCAATAACCCTATGACTAAGTAGGGCATGTAATATTCTAATAATATTTCAATAATAATATTATAGGGTCTTTGTGTTATACATGCAATGTGCATGTATGTTATAATATATTGAGTGAAATGATAATTTTTGTCCTTGTATGAAAATTTAATTTCCAGTATATTCTAATATGCGAATTTAAGATATTATATTATATATATAAATATATATATAATAATATTATATATAATATATAAATATTAATTTTTATTTATCCTTGATTTTTTGATCCATTTCATTATGCATTGGCCACTTTCTCATCTCTAACACTTCATTATTCATTTTCTTCAAGACATTGATTGTGTATTTGTTTGATTGTGTCTTGGCATTTGCTTTCCTAGAGATAGTTGATAACGTACTCTATTGGTAAACTGTTAATTTGCATATGGTTGGAAATTTTCATTTGGATTGTGCATTGCTACTATTAGTAATTGTGAAAGATGATGGTTGAGTTTGAAGAAAACTCCATGATTAACATAAAAATACTACATTACTTTTTTTCCCTTAAAAAAATAGATTATATAAAAAATAATTGTTGATAAACATTTTTACATATAAACATAATTTTATTATACTAATTAAAAAAATATTTTACTAAATTTTAATTTAATATTTAAAAACACAATAATATATATATATAATATATATATATATATAAATATATTTATATATAATATAAACAAAATAACACATATTTTACAAATTTTAAATTAAATTAATTTATTTAACTTTTTAGTAATTTTTTTTTTCAATTTATTTAATTTAAATTATAAAATAATTTAAAAAATCTCAATCCAAAATTTCAAATTTTCATGTAATAACAGTATTACTTTAAAGAGTGGATCACATCTATTTCAAATTTTCATGTATTAACAATATTACTTTAAAGAGTGGATCACATCTATCAAGCCACAGTGATAATCATAATATGGTTGATTGATAGCAGAATATATTTCAGATAAAATCAATGTTACAAATTTGAGAATTACATAACTGACATATAATTGTATATTAAATCATAATATACAGCGTGAGTGGGCCTAATGGTTAAGAACATATGTTTCCTCCTAAAAAATCATGGGTTCAAAATTGGGAGACTCTTAAATGAAAATAAAAAATGACACGCATCTTTTCATATAAAAAATATTACAACTAATATTTATTAAAATAACTCCATTCATAATAAACATCACATCTAATATTTAATAACTCTATTCATATATAATAAAATAATAAAATAGATAACCAATCAAATAAATAAATAAATAAATATATATATTATAATATATATATATATATATATATATATAACAAAACACAAACGTGGTACTTTAAAAAAATTATACAAATTAACAAATTACTTTATTATTTTATATCGAAGTAATTAAATTCTCTATTTCCATTTTCTTTCACTTAAAAAAATGATACAAATTAACAAATTGCTTTAATATTTTATATCGAAGTAATTAAATTCTCCGTTTCCATTTTCTTTCACGATAATGACTAGTGTACTTTAAGGTCATAGGTTGTGTACCTTGATATGTACACTGTAACTTGTGACCAATTGCTTTATTTTTATATTAAAGTAATTAAATTCTCCGTTTCCATTTTTTTGCACGATAATGAAGATTGTACTTTAAGGTGATAGTTTGTGGGATGAATTTTATTTCTAAAATAATAATATGTACAATGTAACTTGTGACTGTCATTCCATAATACAAAGTGTATTAAGTCATGCTACTTATTTTAGAGCATGGTATAGATTGCATTAGTTATAGTATGTATTTTAGATATGATATAAGTGAGTATATATTGGATAATGAATTAAATAATTAAATTTATTTAATTAATTTAAGAATAAATATTTAAAATATTATTAAAAAATAATATTTTTTTTATTATTTTAATCATTATAGTAAAATTTAAGAAAAAAAATTAATCAAACTTAATATTAATATAAATTCTTTAATTAAAAAAAAAAAATGCAAACCTAAATTAATATGAGTTTAAATATCAACCAAAAGAAGAAAAATAATAATAATAAAACGTTACATGTTACTTATTAAATATGATTGTAATAGTAAATATTCACCATTCTCACATTGCTAAACCAAAAAACAAAATCTGAAGTGCTTTATTATGTTGGGAAGGGGCTCCTCTTTAACTGATTTAATGATTGTAAGGCGTTTCGTCATAACGTATTTTTCTGAGACGCTCCAACCTAAACAAATAACAGGATATACATGTTCTCAACCAAATAATAATTTTATGAATCAAACGATTATTTTTAATTTATATAATCAATTACCATAAAATTATTATTTGCTTGTTTTTGAGAGGTGGGATTGAATTAATAAGAAAACTAGTTGATAAGGATTATTTAACACATTCATAAGAAAATGGATTATTCATTTTAATTAATGTTTTGTAAAGGTAAGAAAGGTAATAGTAAAGTAAAGATATATATATATATATAATATATATATATAATATTATTTTTACAAGAGTTTAATTTTCATTTAATTTTAAGTTGAAACTTGATATAAAGGATGTTGGAAGGTTGTCATTGATGTCAATATGCATTATTTGTGATGGTAAATATTCTTGTAATACATGTCGTAAAGATGTTGTCCTAACCCTAACCATAAACAGGATGCATGATCTAATAATGAACATTGAAGTCCTAGAAACCCTCCTAGGCACATGCATGCATAACAATGATAATATGATATTCTAGCCTTGTTGAAGATGCTTATGATTCCCTTAAATATTTGCCCTAATGAAACCTCAACTATATGACATCCTTGTTCTTGATGAAGAAACCCCAAAGCCTCTTGACAATAATGATTGCTAGACGTCCTAATCCTAAAGCCTATGTCTATATAGACGATGCCCTAACATTGTCCAAATAATAAATTCCTAAAAGTTGCCATGGATAAATTCATTGATAAAAATATTAACTCATTACACTTGATGACATGGATTGATGACCACACATGGAGACCATATGATGACATGGATGATGGTTGGAGACATGACAGTTAGAGACATGATGGTTACATTACATTTGGAGACCATTTATGACACACTTGTATGATGGTTGGAGACCTCACTTAAAGCCCTAATGAAAATACCTTGACCCTTATTCTGTCCCAATATCCTTATACATGGAGAATCCTAAAAATCCCCAAGGTCTACACTAAAAATTCAAACAGTCATAAAGAAAATTATTTTTGACATCTTGAAGACATAATTTTACAATGACTCCTTCTCAAGAATGTGGAGGACATTTTTACCTTTCTAATGAGCCCTCACTCAGCCTATAACTTCCATTAATCTAAAAGAAATTGATTTTTTAAGATGATGTATCCTATTCTCTTACCTAGCCAACCT
>APFE030131276.1:10967-53596 GCA_000404065.3 Pinus taeda
AAAACAGCTCCAACCCACAGAATTAAATCCAGATTGCATGGAACAAGCTGCAACTGATTGGATCATGGACACACAGATCAAGAACACTCGCCAACAGAATATCCAACTGTATCGAGTTGTCAAGGCAGGCCAACTCCTTCAGCAGGCAAGTGGTTCACCAGGGAACAGGTTCAGCAGAAGTTTCCTCATCTCATGGAGGAGCTCAATGCAATGGGGACCATTGCTTCCTAAGGGGGGAGGAATGATCCAGGGGGATATTGGTGGCCACCTGCCAAGTCCACCTGGACCCCCACCATTGTCTTTCTCAGCAATTTCAGTTTCCTTAATTGTAGCACAACTTACTATTTTTAGCAGTTTTTCGGGTCCTGAACTTCCGGAGCCGTTTTGAGGCCCTAAACGACGTTTTTTGGGATCCCAGGGGCAACACAGGTCCATGGAACATGGACCAGGGTTGCCGTTCCAACAATGATAGTGCTCGAATAGATCCTTCTAATGAGCTATTGTACGCGTCAAACGGAGATCGTATGCCAAAGTTACGACCCCGGGAAATTGATGTACCAATTTACCCAAAACGGGGCCCACAATTTGGCGTTTCATCTTCTAAGGGTCGGTTTTGGAATGTGAAGGGTTTCCATTGTTTCTCAATAATAAATAGGCCTTCGCCTCATTGTAACACAAGTTCGAAAAAGTTCAGAGACATTTAGCCGCACATCTCTTCTCAGAGATAAGCTACCATCGTCCTAGCTGGTTTATTTCCAATTCTGGTTGTAAGCATATTTCGGTATTTTCCATTAATGAAATGAAGTGTTATTTCCGCTGCATCTCTTTATTTATGGTTATCGCATCTCTGTATTTATGGTTATCTCTGTAATCTATTGCGTTCCTGTTTAAATCCGGATCAGTGGTATCAGAGCGGTCTGCTTTTTCTCGGTTTTTCTTTGCATGTCCCCGACGAGGTCAGGATATAAGGAGCTAGGGCTTGAACTGGTCAAACCTTTGCAAGACCAGCCTCGAAAATCCCGACGGCCTCCCATGGCGGACGAGAAGAAAGACGAGGGGGCAGGAGATCCTATCAAAATCTTGCTCGAAGAAGCCCTCGAGCGGCAACGGAATGCGATGATGGACAGCTTTGTGCAGATTCTTCAGCAGCTACCTCGAGGTGACGCATCGGCTTCCAGCAGCGATTCTGGAAAAGCCATGCCCTTTAAGGTACAAGTTAATTTTGAAATCCCCATCTTCGAGGGTAAAATAGACGCAAATACCGTAGATAAATGGTTAAATCTGCTAGATGGGTATTTCTCTGTTCATGAGTTTTCAAGTAGGGAAAAGATTGTTTTCGCTCTTCTTAAAGCAGCCCCCCACGTCAAGGACTGGTGGGAAACCTACTGTGAGCAGAAGGATGAGGATGAAAGTACAGGCTCATTGTTTTCAGCCGCACCCACTTGGATTGACTTCCGAGATGCCATCAAGGAGCAGTACTACCCTGTCAAAAGCTATTAGGACAAATACATCAGATGGACCACACTGCGAAAAGGACGGGACCAAGATGTGCCTGAGTTCACAAACATCTTTCACACCCTTCGCACACAGTTGGGTATCAAAGATTCTGAGCGGCATCTGGTACTCAAATACCGCGGTTGCCTACATAGATACATTCAGGAAGAAATGGAATTCTTGGACATCTCCTCACTCGGCACAGCATACCGATACGCTGTCAAAATCGAGAAAAAGTTAAAACAGAAGAAGCGAGACTTTGGATCTGCGAATCAAAGACTAAAGGACAAAGCCAAGGTGGGGTGACCCAAGACAACCCATCGAAACCGCAAGAAAATAACAACACCATGAAGCTGAAGAAGGACACAGGAAAGTGGTGTGAGTTCCACAAGAGTCCCACGCATAACACAAGTGAGTGCCGGACCAAGCAGTCACTGGTGGCCGAGTTGAAGGCTTCCGAATCAGATGCATGTTTTGACCCTGAGCCAGAACCCGACAAGGGGAATGGAAAAGGGAAGCAAATCATTGATGCAGATCCTAGCGCCACTGTTGCACTGCCAAGATCCAGAAGAATGAGCCCAAAGAGCCAGAGGATGGGGAACGTCTTTTCCACTCACAGATGTGGGTGAAGGGTTCACCGCTACAATTCATTGTCGACAGTGGCAGCCAAAAGAACCTAATTTCAGCAAGGTCGTGAAGCAGTTGGGCCTACCGACTACACCACACCCACAGCCATACAATATCGGGTGGCTTCATGAAGGATGAGATCTCAAAATTTGCCAGCAGTGCCGCCTTCCCTACAGCATCAAACCATTCACAGACGAGGTATTGTGTGATGTTACACCTCTGGATGTTTGTGATTTACTATTAGGCCAGCCATACTTGTGGAGGCGACATGCTGTGTATGAGTCAAGGCCCCGCGCTGTCATTATTTCTTTGGGTGATTAATTATACAGGATACCGGAGGTAGCCCCACCTACCGCCACATCGTTGATCACTGCTAAGAAAGGCAGCAAGCTCATCTCCCAGACCAGGAAATTCATATGTATGGTGCGCTCCCAAAGTAAGGGGAAGATCGTTGCTACATCCATGACCCCCACAAAGGGTTCCTCCACGCAGCAGCATTAGCAGAGGGATACAGTCATGACAGAACACAGGAACAACTTCTCCTCACCCACAGGGGTACCACACAAGTTTCAGGTGGGCGACAAAGTTTGGTTACATCTGCAAAAATAACGCCTTACCAGAACCCATCAGAAACTCAGACCACTCCGACATGGTCCTTACACCAGTACCAAGGCTACGTGCAACAATGCCTTGAAGCACATCATTCCTCCATTCCTTCGCTTGCACCAAGTGTTCAATGTGGATCGTCGTCGACCATGCTTTCCACCATTACTGGACACATCAGAGATTGCAGGACAAGTTCAGTAGATGTAGGAACTCAACGCAATGGGGACCATTGCTTCCTAAGGGGGGAGGAATGATCCAGGTGGATGTTGGTGGCCACCCACCTATCCCACTTGGACCCCCACAATTGTCTCTTTCAGCAATTTCAGCTTCCTTAATTGTAGCACAACTTACTATTTTTAGCAGTTTTTCGGGTCCTGAACTTCCGGAGCCGTTTGGAGGCCCTAAACGACGTTTTTTGGGAAATCTGGGGGCAATATGGGTCCATGGACTGATGTTTCCCTTCCCAAAGTGGTAGTTCTCGGATAGATCTTTCTAACGAGCTATCATACGCGTCAAACGGAGATCGTATGCCAAAGTTACGACCCCGGCAAATTGATGTACCAATTTACCCAAAACGGGGCCCACAATTTGGCGTTTCATCTTCTAAGGGTCGGTTTTGGAATGTGAAGGGTTTTCCATTTGTTTCTCAACAATAAATAGGCCTTCGAGCCTCATTGTAACACAGTTCGGAACAGTTCAGAGGCATGTAGCCACACATCTCTTTTCAGAGATAAGCTACCATCGCCCTAGCTGGTTTATTTCCATTTCTGGTTATAAACATATTTCAGTATTTTACAGTAATGAAATGAAGTATTATTTCCGCTGCATCTCTTTATTTATGGTTATCGCATCTCTATATTTATGGTTATCTCTATAATTTATTGCGTTCCTGTTTAAATCCGGATCACAAAACCACATGAATTTTGTTGGAGGAAGGGCATTGAGCCTAAGGAGGATCATGCTTGGAGGGTGTTTCACTTTGGGTGTTTGATAAATCCTAGTTTGATACATGTACATCCTTATATTGTAGAGTGCTTCATGAGGGGTTGCCTTGTTAGTTACTTGCTTAGTCACAAGTTCACCAAATTTGAACCTTCAAACCTTAAGAAAACAATTGGCTTCATTAAAGTTTGGTAATGAAATTTGCTAGTTCAACCATGCAGTGTGGTTTTAAAGTGTGAAAGCCTTTTTTTATACTTTTTCGTTTTTCTAGTTATTGGAAAAATGAAGAAAAGATACCATCAAAGTTTTTCTGACTCGCAATTCAGCTCAAATAAGACATATAATGGTGGGCCATCTAAAGCTACTAGAGACATAAGGGAGTAGGGTTGGAATTTGTTTTCCATATTACTTGTCAAACAAATTCTTTTTTGTGATTTTGGGTTGCTATATTGCCCATCAAATAACATTTTTATTAAATTATGCCTTTAAACAATGAAGTTTTGATAAAAGTTAATTCTCAACTAATGAAGTTTTGATTAAAGAATAATCTTTCAATGATAAAGTTATGTTAAAATTTTTAACCATCAAATTCACATACTATCCAAAAAAGGGAAGACAAATTGTGGTTGAAAAACATGTGTGCCATATTCATGATAATAGAAAATGTTAACATAACAAAAACAAAAGGGTTATATATGTAGAAGTATTGAAGAGATATACTATAAATCAGAAAGACAACTAGGAATAAAGCACAAACTAGGTCCAACATTTATTTTGAGGAAATAAATCAACCTCCATCTTTGTTTGAGGGATAGAGTGAAGTTGCTGGTACCAAGCCTCCCCAGAAGTATACTCACTTAAGAGTTCACACTTGAAGCCAATACAAGAATATTCATAGTCATAGGCACGGAGCCATTACAACAATATTATCAAGGCATTATAGCTTATCATGTCACTAGCAGGGATTTGAAACTAGGTGGGGAAGATAACAACAATCGCCCAACCATCCAAGATAACCCCAATTGGCACAAACCAGGTCCAACATAGGCTTGAAGCCAGTACAACAATATTCATAGTCATAGGCACGAAGCCATTACACCAACATTTATCAAGGCATTGTCACTAGGAGGGATTTGAACCTGTAACAACAATTTAGCCTAATCACCCAAGATAACCCCAATTGACACAAACCAGGTTCAACATAGTGGAATAAACAAACTAATTATATATAAAACCTCTTCACATAACAAAGATTTAGACCAAAATTTCAATTATAAACTACCACACCAATACTTAAGGGCAAGTAGGCCTTGAATTTTGACTAGAATTTTTAGAATTTAAAACAAGTATTCAAAATTACAACATAGTTGCCACGAACTTATAAAAATAAGCCAATATATCAAAAGCAAATTGTAGTTCAATATGCCAAGAACATAAAGTTTGAAACAAGAACTAAAAATCATAGTAGAGATGCCATGAGCTTTTAGGACAACATACTTAAAAACCATTTCAAATGCCTTTTCATCCTCTTGATTTTAGAGGTTGCAAGAAGAGATTCCTTCTTGTTGCATCCATGTAACTAAAAGCAACTGTATTTCTGTTAATTTTAGGTATGTTCTATGCTTAGAGCAATTTATTTCAATTTTCACAGTTAGCTCAATATCTTTTCTAGATTAGCAATCACATCAACATTAAAGTAAACTGCAGATAGAACATAAACATAAATCGCAGAAGACAAGCCAAGACAAGAGGACACAAGATGTGGCGCTTGCCAGGGACAAACCCCAATGTGGGGAAACCCTTGATCAATTTTTCTTATATGTTCTTCAATAGTTCAGCAGAGAGAGAGAGAGATAGTACATTTACAACAGAAGTCAACACTTTGACTTATCTAGATAAGAGCATAGATCATCTCTAAGAAGATGATACATGAGATCAGTTGAAGACATGCTACTTCAACTGATTCTCCAAGGTGACTCCTTCACCTATCATTGTGTTGCATCTCGTCATCATGTTGCACCTCACCGTGCTATACCATGCTGCACCCATCATCACAATGCTGGACCTTATGACCATGTTGTACCCATCATATTGCTGCACCTTATGTTGCACTGTTGTCTCATGTGGCATAACCATGTTGTCATACAACATGTCTCATGTGCTTGTAGCACCATGCTTGCCACTCCTATCCATGCTATCCATGCTTGCCATGTTGCACCATGCTTGCCATGCTGTCCATGCTTCACCATGCTTGCTTTTGTCCATGTCATAGCTGTCCTATTTACTTGTTGCACTTGCTGCCATGTCACATCTGTCCTATTTACTTGCTGCACTTGCTGCCATGTCACTGCTGTCCTATTTACTTTGCTGCACTTGCTGACATGTCACAACTGTCCTATTTACTTTGCTGCACTAATTAGTAGCACCATGTAGCCCAGTTGTCCCATTTATTAGCATTGCTGTACTAGTTGCCTTTGCTGTCCCATGCATCTATCTATCAGTCCACAAACAACCCTCAATTCTGCTGCATGCTACTGCTGATTTCTGCCTAGGGTTCTGTGCATGTAATAGTCCGGTTAGGGCACACCAACAAGCCTAACATATAGGGAGAATACCCCTGTTTGCCTCGATGTCCTTAGAGATGACTGCGGCCTAGTTAGGAGGTCCTTTCTAGGTCTCTTGGCCACCTAAACTTCATCTCCCAACAGCTGCTGTAATAGTCCCTCACTGTGGCCTTATAAATAGAGATATACGCCCCAAAATTATGCATAAAACAATCACGAAACTCACCTCTAGTCTGCGGCCTGATTTGCACGGTAAGACTGCTCCAACGTGTCACCTCAAGCCATCCTTCTTGCCTCCTGCAATGGCTAAGTGTTGCAACTCTTCTTCTCTAAAATCTGCACCCAAAACAGTCCACAAACTTGGACCTGCCTCAGCCTTCCTTGCTCCAAACTCGCACTATTTCAGAGCTTGTGTGTACCTTAGGATTGCGTTAGGGCATCTTGTGTTAGGGCTGCTTTAGGTTTGCGTTAGGGCAGCCTTTAGGTCTGCGTTAGGGCAACGTTCTATCTGCATCTAGGGCTGCCTTCCATTTGCGTCTAGGGCAACCTCTTTTCCTCCAATGTCTAGGGATTCCACTCCTATATTTCTTTTCCACTAAAGAAATCAAGATAGAAGTGTGTGTGAGAAACGACTCTCTAGTCATCTCCTTTTATACTAAAACGTTGAGCACATGTGGGGTTTATTTGGTTGCTGGCCGACCTTGACGAATTGTCTTATAACACAAATAAATTCATAACTCCATGAATACTTATTGGAATCGGATGATCTTTAGATCAATCCTACACCTCTCGATGAGAGGGATCCAAGAAAAATATTAGCTGCCATAAATAAGATGACCCACATGGAGTTTGGCCCTACTCGCTAATTTTAACACTCCCTCTCAACTAGGGAGAACTCCATTCACTGATACATATGTCCGACTGTACTATCTCTGCCATCAGTGACTTGCACTGTTCTGCTCTGTTCTGTTGAACATGAAGAAGAAAAATTGATTGAGAGTGTCCCGTACCATTCTCTACTGACCCGAAGACAGTTTTATTGATCCTAGATCAATATCACAATAGAGTGTCCCAAACCACTCATATTGATCCCAGATCAATGGAGGTCATCCTAGCATAGGGAGTACGGTAGATACAACGACGCGTCCGTCGATAGTACTACTATGGTCCCTAACCCCATTTCCTTGCTCATTGGCCAGATGAGAGGTACTTCCCATGAGTTCCAGACTACATGGGTAGGATGCCTCGACAGGTGAACCATTCATCCTGTCCCTGAGTCGCCATGGGGTATCACAGGGGAAGGTTGAGCCATTCACCCTGTACATAGCACACTATTAGGGGAGGGTGAGTCGCTGGTTGCTCCAATAAGTACTCCAAGCCCCTTGGAGCTCCCAGAGCTCAATGCATGCAACATGCAGGACCCTCATAAGAGGGTCTCTCAATGACTCCAAGTCATTCGGGAAAGTCACAAATTTGACCTTTCCTCGGGGCTTTGGCAAAATCTCTGTGACCTGTACATCAGTCTCAATGCGATGGAGCCTCCTCGCTCATCGATGTACCATATCCCCAATAAGGTAGTATCTGATGTTTATCTGTTGGAGCAATATCATAGAATACGAGATTCCTCAACAATCGAATCCCCCCCTTGGTTGTCATAGAGGATCATGGTGGTATTCATCATGTGTATAAATAGCTCGCTGAAGAGCTTCCACAACTAGGCAACTTCACACAAGATCATACTCGTAGCTATGTATTCGGTTTTAGTGGTGCTCAAAGCAACCATCTTCTGCTTCTTGCTCATCCAGGATATCGAAGCAAAACCTAAAGAGAACCAACACCCAGAAGTGCTCTTGCGATCCTCCACACTGCCTGCTTAGTCAGCGTTCAAATAATCATGTAGCTTCACATTTCCGGCAGTATATCTCAATCCATGGGTGATTGTCCCTCAAACATATCTCAGAAGATTCTTGGCACCAATCCAGTGAGGCTCAACCATATATGAGCTCATCATGCTAACTGTAAGACATATGTCCGAACGAAAGTTCACCAAGAACATCAATGCGAATGAGTTTATGAAACTTGGAGAAATTTCCCAAATCTGGTCCGGCATTACTAACACATAACTTCTGAAAGTTAAGCTTCATCGAGGTAGTCACGGGCTTGCAGTTTACCATTCCAAATCCGGAATCCAACTCCCTCTTACTTCTGCGAATGAGAGGGTCTGCACCTGCCAGAAAGAGGTCGCCCTCAGAAGGTGCCGGTATGAGAGGTTTATCATCCACAACCTTCAAGCAAAGGTTTGGATCGACTTCAGTCCTAGTGAATCTCAACTTCATCAGACAACTATCAATCCTCTCATACTATGCCCAAGGTGTTTTGCTTCAAGCTATAGAGGGCTTTCTTCCACATGCATACATGAGATTCCCGATCATGAATCTCAAACCCCTTGGGTTGTTCCAAACTTGTGGACCTGCTACATGAGGGGAATGGTCCCCTTGTAAGATTTTCCTTCGGTACATCTCAAACATGTACCTTCATGCTCCTTTTGAATTCAGGCATCCCAATCACCATCTAATTCACATCGGGAAGGGTCCTATAATAAGTAGACCTCCGGTGCTATAGATGAGATATGTCAATTGACATGATCCCCAATGGACCATCCTACAACTTGATACAAATTGCCAACCCTGAACCCATGAGTAAAAGCATCTTCGAAAATTCTATTTTCAAACACATACCTTTCCATCGACGAATGCCACCTTGAAACCTTTGACTTCAATTGCTGAAATGGACACTAGGTTCTTCTTGTGATCAGGTACATAAAAGAGATTCTGTAAATAAATCGAGTTACCCTCATTCAATCGAGGGGTAACATTCCCTACACCCTTTCTGGGATAGGTGGCATCGACTCCAAGTATCATCCCACGATTGTTTCCATCTATACCAAATTAGAGAGAGCACCCTTCTATCCGTTGAAGTTCTTTGAAGCACTACAATCAATAAGTCAGATTCCCAAAGAGTCTGAAGGAGAGGGCCAATACAAGATAACGCTTCTTTATCTTATCAGAAACAACATTTGATTCTTCATACTTAGGGTTCCTTGCTTTCTTTGAAGAGTCGGCCGTTTCCTTGATGACTTGCATTACTTGTCATTCCTCTGATCATTGAAGATGTCCCTGGAATGATTGTTATCATCATCAAGTGATGTGTCCCTACCTTGGACACTCCTTCGCATAATGGCCGAACTTATTACAATCAAGGCATCTGCCTTTGCTTCTACCCTTAGATCCGAACTTCCCATTGAAGTGATTTGAAGGCCATCAGAAAATTTCGTAGCACCCATCTGATAATATTCTTTGCTTCGACTTCACCCTTGGTGAATTTGAAGAGGGATGAGGAATCCATTGATCCTTTTGTCCTTTCTCAACTGTCTTCAGTGATTTCTCTTTCACTCTTGCTTGGGCTTTGTCTTCACCTCAGTTCTAATACCATGTTAATTTTAGGTATGTTCTATGCATAGAGAAATTTATTTGAATTTTCACAGTTAGCTCAATATCTTTTCCAGATTAGCAATCACATTAGCATTAAAGTAAGCTGCAGAGAGAACATAAACATAAATCACAGAAGACAAGCCAAGACAAGAGGACACAAGATGTGGCGCTAGCCAGGGACAAACCCCAATGAGGGGAAACCCTTGATGAATTCTTCTTATATGTTCTTCAATAGTTCAACAAAGAGAGAGAGAGATAGTACATTCACAACAGAAGTCAACACTTTGACTTATCTAGATAAGAGCATAGATCATCTCTAAGAAGATGGTACATGAGATCAGTTGAAGACATGCTGCTTCAACTGATTCTCCAAGGTAACTCCTTCACCTATCATTGTGCTGCATCTCGTCATCATGCTGCACCTCACCGTGCTGCACCATGTTGCACCCATCATCACAATGCTGGACCTTATGACCATGCTGTACCCATCATACTGTTGCACCTTATGGTGCACTATTGTCCCATGTGTCATAACCATGTTATCATACAACATGTCTCATGTGCTTGTAGCACCATGCTTGCCACTGCTATCCATGTTGTACATGGTTGCCACGTTGTCCATGCTTGCCATGCTGCACCATGCTTGCCATGCTGTCCATGCTTCACCATACTTGCTGGTGTCCATGTGTCTTTGCTACCATGTCACAACTGTCCTATTTACTTTGCTACACTTGCTGCCATGTCACAACTGTCCTATTTACTTGCTGCACTTGCTGCCATGTCACAATTGTCCTATTTACTTTGCTACATTTGTTGCCATGTCACAGCTGTCCTATTTACTTTGCTGCACTTGCTGCCATGTCATAACTGTCCTATTTACTTTGCTGCACTAGTTAGTAGCACCATGTAGCCCAGCTGTCCCATTTATTAGCACTGCTGTACTAGTTTCCTTGCTATCCCTTGCATCTATCTATAGTCCACAAACAACCCTCAATTCTGTTGCATGCTACTGCTGATTTCTGCCTAGGGTTCTGTGCATGTACTAGTCCGGTTAGGGCACACCAACAAGCCTAACATATAGGGAGAATACCCCTGTTTGCCTTGCTATCCTTAGAGATGACTGCGACCCAGTTAGGAGGTCCTTTCTAGGCCTCTTGGCCACCTAAACTTCATCTCCCAACAACCGCTGTAATAGTCCCTCACTGCGGCCTTATAAACATAGATATACACCCCAAAATTATGCATAAAACAATCATGAAACTCACCTCTAGCATGTGGCTTGATTTGCACGGTAAGTCTGCTCCAACGTGTCACCTCAAGTCATCCTTCCTGCCTCTTGCAATGGCTAAGAACTGCAACTCTTCTTCTCTAAAATCCGCACCCAAAACAGTCCACAAACTCGGACTTGCCTTAGCCTTCCTTGCTCCAAACTCGCACTATTTCAGAGCTTTTGTGTACCTTAGGATTGCGTTAGGGCATCTTGTGTTAGGGCAACCTTCTATCTGTGTCTAGGGCTGCCTTCCATCTGCGTCTAGGGCAACCTTCCATCTGCGTCTAGGGCAACCTCTTTTCCTCCAATGTCTAGGGCTTCCACTCCTAGATTTCTCTTCCACCAAAAAAACCCAAGACACGTGGAGAGAAATCAAGATAAAAGTGTGTGTGAGAAATGACTCTCAAGTAATCTCTTTTTATCTAAAACGTTGAGCACATGTGGGGTTTATTTGGTTGTTGGCTGACCTTGACGAATTGTCTTATAACACAAATAAATTCACAACTCCATGAATACTTATCGGAATCGGATGATCTTTAGATCAATCCTACACCTCTCGATGAGAGGGGTCCAAGAAAAATATCAGCTGCCATAAATAAGATGACCCACATAGAGTTTGGCCCTAGTTGCCAATTTTAACAATTTCACATTCCATTAATATGATAAAGAACACTAGAGTTTTATATATCACAAGCATAAACATAATTGAAATTGAATTCTTTAGTAGAAGACCACAAAATTTAGAAAATTACATGTATTTATAAAATATATATATATATATAAAATAGAAAACACCATATAATTTGATCATTCGCATATGTCAAGAAGTTCTCTTTCCTTTGCATTGTGCCAAATCTCATAAAGTCATTGCCACTCCACCTTTGATAGGGTAGGACCTAGTAATGATACATGCATTAATGAATAAGTTTGTTAATTGATAGTCTTGTTATGCTTATATCTTTGAGTTTTTGTTTAGAAGATCTTTGTTCACATGCCACGGTGCTTGTTGGTATGGCAAAGACCAGTTGCCATAATTTCAACATATTTGGATGCCTAAAATGGCAATCTTTTGTTTGATAAAATGCTTTTTATGCATCTTTCATAAGGAATCTTTCTCCATTTAGATGAAGCACATCACTAAATTCATATGTCTCTCTTTTACAAGCTGCGATGTCAAACAATGGTACATATTCCTCTTCATTGCATGTTTTGTGTTGCAAATGCGAAAAAAACTTTTCAAGCCAATATTTTGCATTATTTTCTCTCACGTAAAGATTTAATGGATACTGGTAAGAATTAAACAACCTTGCTACATGAAAGAGACAGAGATTTGGAAAATTTGAATTGAAGCTCTCAATCAATGCTTGAACATGATTTCTTGAACTTGTATGCAACTCTTGAGGGAGCCATCAATGTGAGTTGCCGTTGGTTGTGACATTTTCTTTGTCAACATTTTCAAGGAAACCATCTTTAGAGTTTTTGAGAATTTAGTAAGATGTATTACACTTTTTGCAAAAGAATCCGACCTACAAAAATATCTTTTAAGAGTATTTAGCGCATAGAATAACTATTTCAAACGATGTGACATCCTCATTTTCTTCTTGGAATTTTCTATTTAAATTATTCAACTCCATGAAGCATTAGTAAGCATATTCAGGCAAAATTGAATGGAGAAAATCCTTGCCTTATGATACCACCAGCTCACTCTTTATTTTTTCCACAAGCTCAAAATAACACACTTTAATGTAACGGTGATTGGAATGGTGAGTGCAATACATATCAGCAACATAATACATAATCAATGAGGCTCTAAATGGCCTCTAGAATCATAAAACAATGTTATAAGCTATGGGGTCAGTGATCAACATGATCACTCCTCATCATGATCAAACTCATTACCACTACTAGACAAGGGATCATCAACATGAGCTACATAAATAATCCGGCTGAGTGTTTGAGGACTTCTAAATCTCCTCCGCAACCTTAATAGTAGTGGTAGTAGTAGCAACAAAAATAGACATCAAAACTACAAATCACTGATCAACATGATCACCCATGAAACTCATCATTTTTTGAGCGCTATTAAAAATGGGATCATCAGTTAGAGATACATAAACATCATCTTGCTCAAAGTCTTCAGACTTGGATTGCTCAACCTTATAATATGATAGAAATTGAAGTTTAACATGCCTAATTAGTGATTTTGGTTTGAGTGAAGGGTTCATCTCCTCAGCCTTATAATGTGGTAGAAAAAGCTTAGCATCCCTAACCAATTATTTTCCTTTGAGTGAAGGGTACATTATTGTTAAGGCCATGGTAGAGGAGTTCAACAATCAACACCACCAACATCAACAAAGTTAAAAAATCAATGTCACCAACATCAAGGTCCTTAAAGGGCTTCATGCTCTTGATCAAACGCCAATCTCTTAACCTCATGCATGATAGAATCAAATGGAAACATTGCAAACCCCCAAACCATGAAATCCTGAAAACCATTAAGTCTGCTGAGTTTGGAGTGAACTCTAAAATTCTAATTTCTCCACATGAAATCCAATGAGGTTGAAACCACTCTCAAACATCCTGAGTCATTTCATGGTAATGTTAAAAATTTAAGTAAAGGATGAAAATGAAAAATAAAGGACATGTCACTTTTACTTTAAGAATTTAACATTACCATTTGGCATTGATTGCTAGTGTTGCTAGGGTTGATATGTGTGAGGCAAATGAGAGGGGAAGCATGCTTTTCTTAGACGGGTTGTTTTTGGAGGGAAACAACTCCAAATTTCCCTCAAAACAACATCAAAACTCAAAAAATTGCATTCTGTGGGGTTTGTAGTTGGCTTGGCAAGGCACTGGTCGGTTTATGGGAAAACCGATCGGTTCCTTCATAAACCGGCCAGTTTGGGTCGGTTTTTGTGGTTTTTTGGTGAAATAGGCCGATAAACTGGTTTTTTTTGTCCAGTTTGACCCGGTCGCCCAATGAACTGGCTGGTTTGACCGGTTTTCTGTTCAAGTCGACCGAATTTTAAAACTATGGTTGTCATGAAGTAATTTTAAATTATATTACATTCATTTCCAATACCTCATCATTAGAGGAATTTTGAGGTGAAAAATGGGTCTCAAAACAAAAAATGTACAAAATTAACTTTAAAAGAACCACTAGGATTCAAGATGATAATATCATCCCTAGGGGGTAAATATTGTGGAGGGAAAAGGAAAAACTAATTTTATTTTATTTTATTTTTATTTTTATTTTATATTTTTTAATTTTTTTTTAATTTTTTTTTTTTCAATTGTATTTTTGGCTTATTTCCTTATAGGTTTACTCAAATGTGTAATGTAGATACCTGTTGAATGTGGAATTAAATTTCACATCCAACGAGTACCCATTATAGATACTTTCAAGTAGACCCACATCGAAAAAAATTGAGAGTAGACCCATGTTGAAAAAAGTTGAAAATACATGAAAAAGCATGTATTCGTTGGACGTGGAATTTAATTCTGTATCCAATAGGTGTTTACACTTGACATTTGAGTAAACCTATAAGGAGATAAGTCGAAAATACAATAAAAAAATAGTTTCCCTTATTTTTCTTTAAAAAATCATAATTCTTATTTTATTATTTTAACTATTACTTTATTATTTTCCTTAGGAGACCCATTTTAGACCTCAAAATTCCCTTAATGAGACCTTGAGCTTTTGTATTTTCACAAAGTTTGCACTTCATATGAGTCTTCCATCTACAACATTGATACTAAATAACTAAGAATATCTTATATTCCATTCTTCCAAAATTCACATTTGAGGTCTTCCTTCTCCTTGGACTATTAGATCCACCATCTTGTCCTTCCTCATCATGGCCAAGATATTCTAAATCATCAACAAGCTCTTCATCCATGTATTCATTAGGTTCATCATTCAAATCAAGTATACATAAAACATCTTCAACATTAGAAGTTTTTGACATTGTAGACTATCCATATAATTTATTCAAAGTTGATTGGCCCTTCTATTTTGGAGGCATTTCTATTTAAATAATTATAATTTACCTATAAATAAAACAATAATAATAATAATAAACTAAATTTTGAAAAGTAAAAAATAAAAATAAAAACCTGGTGATAGAATACTAAATATTTCTTTTCATATTATGTACGAAACCCAACATCTGTAGCAAAAATAGAAACCATGTAAAGAGCCACTAGCATTACGCTTAAAATAAAATAATCAAAAGAGCCACAACCTTTAACACTTAGCGTATGGCATGATTATAAAACTTAATAGGGCCACATCCAGAGGAGGTGTAGGGTAGGAAACTAGAAATCTGGTTTCATTTTCTTTATGCAAAAACGTACAACTTTTAACGAAAAGTTTCCATTTCAACAAAATAATTTCCACCTATAAAAAGTTGTAGGCTATTTGATATTTTGAACAAAAAAAATCCACCTATTAAAAATTTTAAAGTATTCCATATATCATTTTTATCTGTTATCTCTCAGATTCTCCCAACAGGAAAAGTCCCAACATCTCCAAGGGAAAAACTGAAGGACACAACAAGCTGGCTACCCCTTGTCACCTCAACAGCCTTGCTCCTCACTTCTAGGTCTCGGAAGATGGTTTCCTACTTTGGGGGGTGGGGGTTTCTAAACTAAATATTAAACCTATTGTTTTAGTACAAGTGAGTGAAGGTGGCTAGAATTTGATTATATGAGTGGGGTTGATCAAAAGATTTATTAATTCAAATGCCTCAAATGATAGTGTTCAATATGTAGAGTAAAAGGGTTAACCTTTAAACGTTGTTTCTAAGGTCATGCATATGCAAGTAGTTCTATAAATAAGGGTGTCATGGACATGACAAAAAGGGAGAATGTGGTTTTCAGTGAAAAGATGTGCCTTGTCTATGCCCCTCAAATATATCGACATGACTTGTACAATAGTAATCAACCGAATTTCTTAGAGCTCCAACCAAAGAGGATTAATTGTATCCTTGGCCATACTATTCAATCACCATGGTATGAGAGGTAATCTTCCTGAATGCTATTTTGGTGCATTGTGATAGTTTGACAACTGAATGGATGGTTCTAGGATTACCTAGGGGGACTTTTGATATACTCAAGGTACATGGGAATAATGCCCATGTTTAGGTCCGTCTAATGCAATATTGCTCAAATGGGTACCAAAAGGGGTTATTTGGATCTCTAACTAGGTAATCAATGAGTAGTCTCCTGAAGTCTTGCGTATCACTGCATGTATGCTTCCCAACCACAATTTTAACTGCTTAATGATAGATTTTGTTGTTGTTTAGAGACTTTAGAACACATCTTCTAGGTTAAATTTGACTTATAATCCTGCCTAGGGAAATATTCATATCCATCACAACTTGCATTGTAAATAAAATGTTCATGAGTAAAAAAACTAGAAATAAAAGTGTATGAAAGGAAATTGTAATAAGGAAATATACACTTTAGGCTGCTGTTTATTTTAACGTTGAAATAAAATAAATTTCTGCAATAAAAATTAGAACTATAGAAAATGCAGAAAAAACATTTAGTAACATATTTTGGCCATAATAAATTTAAAAAAATTACTCATTAAAGTAGTGGGCAACAAACATATAAATTGCACAAATATTTGAAGAAGATTATGTTCAGCTATCTCACATGAAATTCCATTTAATTCATGAGAAGCAAATAAAATTTTTAGACTGAATTCATTGACAACGTCATTTAATTTTCAAAATAAACCAAGTGCTGAAAATACAATGCAAAGAATCAGATTAAAACATGTGAAAATTACAGCACTAAGATTATTTAAATTCCTAAAGAAAATCTCCAATTTAATTTCTTAAAAATGATTTCGAATCTAGAGGTATTTAACTTGAAAATTAAACAAAACTAATTCAAGAAACTAAGATTATAATGAAAGATCTAGTCTACTTAGATTAGTAAAAACAAGTTAATTTAATTTTTTTTTCTTTGGATGGTGTTAATTTTTTTTAAACGTAAAATAAAAAAATATACTGAACTTTTTGTTTTTGGTTTTTTGGCTTAGAGGATAGTCTTAAGAATGGTTCCTTGTTTCCTTGAGGCTGAATTGGAGTTTTCCTTTTCCTTTTCTATCCTTTGGATGTATGCTGTTGAAGTTCATCACCACTTTAAAGGCATGGTTGATGTACTTCAAGCTTGAGGGTCCTTCACTTATGCTTTCACAGAAGGGTTAGCTTTAAAACTAGTAAGTAAACCAATGATAAATTTGAAATTGAATTAAAGATTAGATAAAAAGGAAATTCGCAATGGACGATTTACTTTAATATGTCAACCTAAATTCAATAAACTAGATGGTAGTGCAAAACATATTCTTTGGAAACTTTACTTGACTTTCTCCTTGTTATGACAATGGCTCACATAACTCATTATTAAAATTGCTACAAGAACAAAGGAGATAAGAATACTCTAACCAAGCTCTTGTGCAAAGAAATTCTCTTTTTAATCTTCAACCAATTAAAATGAGGTAGAGTGCCTTCTTTTTATAGGAGAAGGAAGCCTTTGAACCATCAGCTACAATCCATGTGCTCAAAGAATACAGTGTCCTTAATACAAGTGGTTTCTAACTAAACTATGTCGACCTGTGTGAGGTAGACAAGATTAAAAAATAATAAAAATAGTGGGGCTACCTCAAAAATGGTCCACACTTGTGAAAGTTAAATGGTTAAAACAAGTGATAATTTGTGTGCAACAATTCTTGCAACAATGTAACTTGGTCATTTTTTATTTGTTTATTATTATGGTCCCACTTTGGAATTCCTGCAATCAATTTGTGTCCAATGGCATTGATCTAGTGGATTTCCGGGCACCTTGTCAAAAGTTAATTGCCCCTAAAGTTGGCTTCTCTTTCTATAATTTCTAGAAGTAAATACTCATGAAGAAATGGTTAAATCACTTTGTAGAAGCTTCTAAAAGAGTTATAGTGGTAACTAGTTGTGTTCACATTAATGGTGTGACTAACTTAGCTCACAAATACATCAAACTCTGTCTCAAGTATGAACATGGATATAAGAAAGGGGGAAGCCCTTCATACATGTGCTAGTAATACATATACAATGAATAACAATGATGCTCCAAACAACACTAAGTGTACATGAATGCTGATATAGATATTTGATAATGATGTGACAGCCAAGTCATCATCCATGTTAGTTGATACGGATTCCAATGCATAGGCATGCATCCCAATAAACTCTGACATGTATCCCAATGTGATGACATATAACTGTATATGGGTACATGGATTACAAGGCGCTATGCATGCACCTCGTGGCATGGTACATGGCAGTGTTGAAAATATCAGCATCAGCGAAAAATCAACCAGGGTCTAGAAAACATCTTTTCAGAAATATCGGCGAAAAAATCAACAAAAATCGAAAAACCATGACAAACATTAAAAAATGCAGTATACACATATATATATATATATATATATATATATATTTTACCTAGATTTTAAACATATAAAGCAACAACATCAGATAAACACATCTGCACATAAATATGAAGAAAGCACTGATATATATATGATGTAGTCAAGGTTGCACGAAACGGGGAAATGGGCACGGGCACGAAACGTGACCCCCCCAAATTTTGGAAACGGGGAAACGCAAATAGGACACTTAAGAAATATGTGCAACCATAAAGCATATATGATACATTCTAATTTATTACATTATGATAAAATTGTCAATTGTCAATGCATAAATTATAAGTCTCTAAATTTACATCACATTTACTCATGAATGATCACATAATGAAAATAGAAATATCCAAAATCAGCCACGAGAAATTTCTAATTTCTTGTCTCGTGCTTGATTGGGAGTCTCCTCCTACATAGTCGAACGACCTTAGTGCTCTTGATTAAATACAAGTTTCATACCCTAGTACCCTACATGCTCTTGATTATTGGGAGTCTCCCTTGCATAGAGGGCTTGGTTCTCTTGATTAAATACAAGTTCCATACCCTAGTATATGATAAAATCCAATGGAAACATTGCAATCTCCCCAATCCCGAAATCTTGAAAAACGGATAAGTCTGCGGGATTTTGAGTGAGATCTAAAATTCTACTTTCTCCATATGAAATCCAATGAGGGCGAAACCACTCTCAAGCATCCTGAGTCATTTCATGGTAATGTTAAAAATTTAAGTAAAAGGATGAAAATGAAAAATAAAGGAGAATATCACTTTTACTTTAAGAATTTAACATTACCATGAACTGCATATGCCTCAAACTTCTTGATGAACTGCATATCAACACTAGGGCAAAAGTTCATTTTTATAACTTTAGACAAGCATCTAGAAGCAACTAGAATGCATTAGAAAAACCTAATTAACAATTAGAAGACAAAGTAATTAAAAAAGAAAGAAAGTCAAGTTGCATGTGGAAACGGCATCGTATAGCCCAGAAACGCATTTCCGGCCGTACTGGCCACGTTTCCACCTCTAAAAACGTGCTAGTACGGCCAGAAACGCGTTTCTGGGCCGTACCATACGCGTTTCGTTTCCATTTCCGTACGGAAACTCCTCCCCTACCAGCGTTTCCTGCAACTTAGGATGTAGTGGATGCTAAATAAAAATGATACATCAAAGGACCCAAATGTGGAGAACCAATACAAAATAACATTATGTAAAGTCTTTCGGGGAAATCATAGAAGAGAAATTTTTGGCTGACGCGTTTCGAACCAACAAGTGTGGTTCATCATCAGGACCAGATGAAGAGGCAGACCATGGAAAAGGCTTAAATAGAGAGCAATGTAGAGACATAAATATATTATGTCTCTACATTGCTCTCTATTTAAGCCTTTTCCATGGTCTGCCTCTTCATATGGCCCTGATGATGAACCACACTAGTTTGTTCGAAATGCGTCAGCCAAAAATTTCTCTTATGTGATTTCTACTGAAAGACTTTGCTTAATTCATTGTGGATCACAGAAGCCTGAATACAGAAACAAAATAACATTACATATATAAATATATCTCATCATCATGAGTTATATGTACAATGGAAAACGAAATAAAACTAGAAACTAGCTATCTAAGATCAATGTCCTCTCCCCCTTTTACAAGAAAAGATGATGGGTTGTTTGCTAGGCCTACCCCTAACAGCAGAAGGCCTTGGCCCTGCAACAAATGTTGGATGATGACTGATGGGTATAAAACTGTGCTCTCCTATATTTGTAGAAGGTGGTGCTGATGCTGGCACATTCTCCTCCTGCTCCTCCTCCTCTTGCTTCTCCTACTGTTGTATTGGTTCCTCCTTTAACCATGCAAGTGACTCCTCCATGATGGGAACCTCAGACTCCACCCTCCACTTAGACAATACCTCAATATTGTTTAAGGAAATGGCATCAACATCCAATGTTCTCTCCAGTTGCTTCATCCATATTCGAAGATTGTAATGGACATACACCAAGTCATTGAGGCACGAGAACTCTAACCTATAAGAGTGTCATAAAAAAATTAACGAGTCTTTAACTCTTGAGGGTCATAAATCACAATAAATGTAATTGCTCAGGTGAAGTTCAAAGTTATAACCTTTTGCGCTTCTTTGAGTATATTTTCTTAAATACACTCCAATTGCTCTCACATCCCGAAGCGCTATAGGTATGACTGAGGATTCTGATGGCAAATTCCTATATATTTGGTACCCTTGGACCATAAGTTTTGCCACCAAACATCTACAACAAAATAAAGAAAACATAATTAAACTTTGAAATAAAACATAATTGAATTTAAAAAATCTAGAGTTCTAAATTCTAATGAGTGTGAATTGTCACTTATGTGGCATCAAGGTGGTCCTTTCACAAATAACATCATTAAATCCAAATAGTCCAATACCGTCCTAGTACCTATCTATCTCATGATTGATTATGCTGTGAGTCTCAAGATTAGGTACCATCCTATGAAGACAAGTACGGAGCCCTTCCATTACCTTGCCATCAAAATTAAAGTTGCATTTGTAGGAAAATGCAGGGTTGATGAAAAATGTTGCTATGTGAATGGGTTGATGGAGCATCTCTGTCCACTGACTACCAATCACATCCCATGACGTCATGTGTTTATTAAACCCAAGGGTAACCTTGTCCACATAATAAGTTCGTATAGTATCTTTAGCTCTATCCATGGCCATTGTAGGCTTATTGCCATCTACCAACCTCATAACCTTTACTAAAGGTTCACTAACTGAGGACACTTCTTCTACTCCTTGCCAAAAGGAGTCAGTGTACACCAATTTAGAAATGACTCTCCCATTCTGTCCCATGCTGTATTTACAATCATGCCACTCATCCCAAATAAACATTTGCTTCATCTCATGTTGACATTGAAACAAAGACCGAAGAGTAATGAAGTTGGTGGCATAAAGTGTGATTGCAGGATGCCACAAATCCTTGTTTTTGGTGTATCTCCTCATGATGCTAAGAAAAAAGCATGGTTATATATGAACTTGGGGATTCTCCTAGCCCTATCAATCACCTCTTTGATGAAGGAGAGTTTCCTCATATCTTCAAGCATCAAATCGATAGAATGTGCAATGCATGGAGTCCAAAATAATGAGTGGCGCTTGTCTATAAGCACGCTACTAGTAGCCACATAATTATTTGCATTATCTGTTATGATTTTCACCACACTATGCAAACCAATCTCCTAGAGGAACCCATCCAACAAATCACATATCAATGTTGCATCATTTACATGTGTTGATGTATCCACTGATTTAATCAACATGATACCTCTAGGACAATGGACCAATAAATTTATAAGGTTCCGACCCTTCCTATGTATCCAACCATTAAACATCACGGTGCATCCAAAGACCTCCCTATTGAATTTTTTACGAGGATTCTTAGTAGAAACTAATTTTCTGATCTGATAATTACTTCCTAATGATTTTCAATCAATTTATCTTATGCCACTTATATCGTTGAGCAATTATACACAGAAAATATCAATAGCAATGTAATGAAAACAGTAGGATCACAAAGAGACAACCATGCACAATAGAGACAACAAATTTTCCTTGGGAAACCCAAACTTGGGAGAAAACCCAACAACTCTTCTAGGAGAAATTGTTCTTCAACAAGGTTCATAATTACATAAGTTTTCTAGAAACCTGTGCCAAAAACAAAGTCCAAGATACCAGTCAAACTTGGTCAAATACCAGCGAGTCAATGTTAGTCAAACCACCCAAGAACAAAGAAGTCAATGTTGCTCAACTGTTAAAATTTTGGCCTTGTAGTTAGATCGAACCTATGGTCAACTCGACCTGTGGTCAAATCTGTACTACATCAATAGTGAATTTGGTCAAAGTCAAGCTTAGTCAAACTTAAAAAAACTTGGTCAAATTCATCCTCTTATCTGTTTCTTTCTGCGACTTCTTTAGAAGAAGATTTTGTGTGTTGTGTTTAGTCGAAATGAGGATGTCATGTGTATATATACTTGTCAAATGTAGAGGATTTGACCAAGGGTCACACCCTTTCATGGTGGGGTTGACTTGACAATTTGGAGCCTACATGAACCCCAAAAACTAAACTTTGAATTTTTATTTTCATAATTTTCCTTGGCCAATTTGGGAGGCTTGTTGGCATGCAGGAAAACCTCTTGAAAAATCATTACCCCCTCTTAGCGAGGAAGGTATTCTCCTTGGCTGCAACAAATTTCCCCTTTAGCTGAAATTTCTCCTTTCTTAAGAAAAATTTCATGAGCTTGCCGTGTTGATGCATGTCTATAGATAACTCCATCCTGGTGTGGGCAATGTAACTCCTCATATGCACGTGAATATCTAGGGCTTTTGGTCAAATTCCTTTATGGCTCCTCAGGCAAATGTATCAATCTCTTATGGTCAAAGTCCTTTGTGACCTAGCCAAGTCCTTCTGGCTTCTCAGGAGAGAATTTTCCTTTGGACCATTCATCTTTCTGGTCAAAGCCTTTTATGACCTAGTCATGTCATTCTGTTAGTCGTGTCCTTTGGGCTTCTCAAGAGAGAATTTTGTTGAAAAATGTAACTAGGTTCGGTCTTCATAATGACATGTGTAATTGTGATTTTATGTAATTGATGAAAAGAAGAAAAATAAAATTATTATTACGCTTTTCTCATGGGTTTCATGAGCAAGGAATTTTATTTTTAGTGATGACTCCCATTGAGAGCCTTTAGGATTTGTCATCTAGCCATAAAAGTCAATTTGAGTCTATGTCATGTATGAAGGACCCCTTCTTGGGCATACTACATTTTATATGAGTCATTAGATAAGTATAAATAGCCCTCCAAGACCAAGCAAAGTATCCTCCTCATGTCAGCTTCAAAAAGAATAATGTAAATTTCCCAAAGGACATGTCGGCTCACATACACTCATGTCGGCTCATATACAGAGGCAAACAACTATTTATAGGCAGCTCAGCCTCATTTCAGAAGGTAGATTTTCGGTAAAGTTTTCTGTGATGGTTTGTGGTAGACAAAAGTGCGAGAAAGGGAGATAGAAGCCTCTCATAACCAATGAAGTAAAGGACAGGAAGAGTGAGGTTCTTAGGGTATTTTATGGGATTGTTTCAAGGGAAGAAAACACCTATATGTAATAGAAGTTTGTTACAACAGTAAGGACAAAAATAAGTTTGTTACAATAGTAAGGACGAAGTTTGTTGCAACAGTAGGGAGCTGAAGTGGAAGAACGCTGAAAGTGAGTATATTGTAGCGGTGGAGGTTGAGGAGAGGAGAAGTCTGTTGCAGCAGTGGTGCAGTCCTCTTAGGGAGCTGAAGTGGAAGAAGGCTGAAAGTCTGAAGTAAGCCAAGGTTGAAGAAGAAGTTGAGAAGGAGGAAGGAACAAAAGGTTGACTATCGTTGACTAAGGATCTCGTGTCTTGGTCTTGGAGTGGCATATAGGTCAAGGGTCTTGGTCTTGGTATTTGACAATTGGAATCTCTATAAGAAGAAGAATTTGTTCGGGTTTTACTCTCAATGAGTGAAAGGTTTTGGCCTTGGTTGATAGCCTATATTCTGTGTCTCTTGTCTCTTTATGATTTATGCTTTGGTAGTTGTTTGATGAAGAACACTAATAACCTAAGTAAAAGAAGATCCTAATTTAAAGAAGTAAAAAGCACTCACAAGCAATTGCTAAAAGAAGAGAAATCACTTAATTGCTATGCCCTAGATTTCTCAACATGGTATCAGAGCTAAGGTGACTAAGTCAAGGAAGGGAATCTCATCAAGGGATACTCAAGAATCAAATCTCAAAGGAATCAAAGCAAAGATCATCTTGAAGTCAAAGGAAGCATCATAACCCTAGATCAAAGAAATCTACAAAGTAGTATTGGGATCATCTTCATGAGGGAGAAGGCCAAAACCCTACATCTACTCAAGTTAAAGTGTTTTGATGACTATTCTTTCAAAGGAAGCTAGATCAAAAGGCGTTGTCATCTCACTCTCTGTGGGATTAAGGATCATTCTTGAAGAAAACTACCTTCATCAAGGTGAAGTTTTCTATCCTCTATATCATCATCAACAACAAGGAAGCAACAAGAAGAAGGAGCATCCTATCAAGTAAGTATATTTATGTCCACATCTGAATTTGTCAAAATATCTTTTGCAAGGAAAGCAACAAATTGGTTGGGGCTTCAAACTATCTTGCATGGAAGAAAAGGACAAATCTGAATCTCATTGAAAATGAGGTTATGGAACATGTCAAAGGTTCTATCACTAAACCAAGAAAGGAAGATGCTCAAGCTCTTGCCAAGTATATGAAAGGGGAATTTAAGGCTCAAAGGATTCTCATTGAATCCATCAAGGATCCCCTCATCCCATATGTATCTAAACTCGAAATTTCAAAAGAAACCTATTGCAAACTAGTAGAGTTGTATTTCGTAAGCACTGCTGGAGAAGTCATCTCATTAAGGCAAGAAATCTACAAACTGAAGATGTCAAGGAAAGATGGAATAGCCTCATACTTTATGAGGATATTTGAGATCCAGGATCAACTACAAGATCTGGGAGAAGTCATGTCCGATGGAGAAATGACTACAGTTGTATTAAATGCACTGCCAGAGGAGTGGGGTAACTTTATTTCAAGTATTTATGGGAAGAAAGAAGCTACTCAATTCCAGGATCTATGGTCACTGTGCAAGATTGAAGAATCTAGACTAAAGGCCAAATTTGATGTGGGAACAGGTGAGCAAAGTCAAGCTTATGCTACAATGACAAGAAGAAAAGGAAAATTTGGAAAGTCTGGTTCTTGGAAAAAGAAAAGGGACATGTCTAAGATTCAATGCTAGGGGTGTTAGGAATATGGGCACTACAAAAGAGATTGTCCTAAGGTCAAGATGGACAACAAAAGAGGAAGAGAAGAAGCCCATATTGCCAAAGAAGTAGAGGAAGCTAAAAAGAAGTCCAAGAAAGAGGAAGAAAGAGATTTCTATTACTGAGATAGTCTTCCTCACCTAAGTTCTTCTCAAATTCCCAAGTCTTTTGTTGTAAGATATGGCTATCATGATTCACTAAATGGTATTGCATCAAGGCATCATAGAAGCATTGAAAGCAAGAGTGCGAGACATCATCATAGAGAAACACAAAAGAGGATTTGGAAGTAAAGGATATAGTTCTTGGGAATCTCATTGGGAACATAAGTGGTAAGGTCATCTAGTACAAGGTTCATCATACATCTGTCAAAAGGAAACATCTGCTGATGGGGATACTTTAGATCCTCAAGATTCTCTAATGGAATCTTCATTGAAAGGTTCATCGATCATGAGGAAAAGCAAGTGTTTCATCAAGAATTCCAATCTTATGGAATTCATGGGATGATGGTATGATGACATAAAAATGAAGCAAATCAAGGGATTGAAGCTTTTTCAATCAAGGAAGCTACTGCAGGAAGTCTGGATGATGCAAAGGAAAAATGAGGTATGCATGCTTACATTTGATATTGTGGAAGTCATGTCATATGGTTACAAGTATCATGAACCAATGCTCTCTCTTAAGAGCATGATAAAAAAAAGGATCTCCTCCGTCAAGGGGATGCAGGAATTCATGGGTCACACATTTACTAGATAAAATCAACTTAATATGTCCTCATATGAAGTATGAGGTGGTTGACTATAATTGAGGAACTCTGATTTAAAGCTCCTGGGAATGAAATGTGTGAAGAAAGGAAGGAAGAGATCATGGAATATGCAACCATGGTAAAGGCAATCAACATCCGAAAGACCAAGAAGATTTGACTAGGATATCTCCATGGAAGATGTGAAGACCTTGATGGAGTTTGAAAAAGAAAGGGACCCTTGACAATATATATCTTTGGGAGATGTGTCGATATGTATGTAGGATGTTGATGCAAACTAGACGTCATGATGATAGTCCATCACAAAGGTAATGCTAATGTTCATTCCTTCATTTTTGAACAAATATCTGGATGGGTTTATGCAAGGATGTTGAGGGAAGATCTATGGATGTCTTCCACCACCGATGCACATGTAGTAGGATGAAAGATCCTTAAGTAAATATGACATGAAGAAAGAAACATGCCATGAAGGAAGGCTAGATATGGACTGATGGATTACTTTCTGATGATGACATGGTTGACTCATGAATGAAAGTGATGGATGGTCGGTGCCCTATGTAAAAGTCACAAACATGAAGACTCCTAGATAACGAAAAGAAGTTCATGTCATCATAAAGAGGAGTTCTTCAAGCAATTGGTTGTCCCATCATCTCCACCTGAGGAGCTGCTGTAGGTCCCTAATTAAAAGGGATCCTGGAAACAAGTTTCTTACTTGGAAGAAACTTGGAAATTCCTAAGCCAAGAGGGAGCTTACGTACATTCCTTTCATAGGAATGAGTACATTCCTTTATTGGAATAGATATGTCCTACCTAATTAAGAGGGAGAGATAGACACATCATCCTTGTCTTCACTTGGGAAGACATAATGGAGGATCGGGTAAACATCTGGCATCTAATGCTCTTTGAGGATGTATTAGGGCATCCAAGATAAGAGTAATCGTTGAGGAATGATATTCTTTGAGGATTGGTAATCCAAGATAAGAATAGTCTTGGTGGAACACACCTTGAGAAACCGGGTGGGATATGTTTCGAAAGAGACAATGATGAGTGTGTCTATACATCATTGGTCTCGCCAACGTTGTGCTCAAATCTCGTGGAGAGATAGAGCTGTTAGTCAAGGCCTTGCTATGTGACAATGTTGGTTGATATGATGCTATCTAGATGGGTTACCAATCTGACTCTTCTTATGAGAAATTCTTCAGATTGAGAATGACCAAGTACCATTATGAATACCTCCCTAATTAAGACGGAGTGTTGAAATATGTAACTAGGTTCGGTCTTCATAATGACATGTGTAATTGTGATTTTATGTAATTGATGAAAATAAGAAAAATATAATTATTATTATGCTTGTCTCATGGGTTTCATGAGCAAGGAATTTTATTTTTAGTGATGGCTCCTATTGAGAGCCTTTAGGATTTGTCATTTAGTGATAAAAGTCAATTTTCACCTATGTCATGTATCAAGGATCCCTTCTTGGGCATACTACATTTTATATGAGTCACTAGATAAGTATAAATAGCCCTCCAAGACCAAGCAAAGTATCCTCCACATGTCGGTTTCAAAAAGAATAATGTAAATTCCCCAAAGGACATGTCGACTCACATACACTCATGTCGGCTAATATACAGAGGCAAACAACTATTTATAGGTAGCTCGGCCTCATTTCAGAAGGTAGATTTTCGATGAAGTTTTCTGTGATGGTCTATGGTGGACAAAAGTGTGAGAAAGGGAGATAGAAGCCTCTCATAACCAACGAAGTAAAGGACAAGAAGAGCGAGGTTCTTAGGGTATTTTATGGGATTGTTTCAAGGGCAGAAAACACCTATCCATACTAGAAGTTTGTTACAACAGTAAGGACGAAAATAAGTTTGTTACTAGAAGTCTGTTACAATAGTAAGGATAAAGTTTGTTTTAGTAGTAGGGAGCTGAAGTGGAAGAAGCTCGAAAGTTAATATATTGTAGTAGTGAAGGCCGAGGAGAGGAGAAGTCTATTGTAACAGTGGTGCAGTCCTCCTAGGGAGCTGAAATGGAAGAAGGCCGAAAGTCTAAAGTAAGCCAAGGTTGAAGAAGAAGTCGAGAAGGAGGAAGGAGCAGAAGGTTGACCATCGTTGACTAAGGATCCCTTGTCTTGGTCTTGGAGTGGCAGATAGGTCAAGGGTCTTGGTCTTGGTATTTGTCAATTGGAATTTCTATAAAAAGAAGAATTTGTTCGGGTTTTCCTCCAAGAGAGAGGTTTTGGCCTTTGCTGATAGCCTATACTCTGTGTCTCTTGTCTCTTTAGGATTTATGCATTGGTAGCTGTTTGACGAAAAAGAACACTAATAACCTAAGTAAAAGAAGATCCTAATCTAAAGAAATAAAAAGTACTCACAAGTTGTTACTAAAAGAAGAAAAATCACTTAATTGCTATGCCCTAGATTTCTCAACAAATTCGCCTTTGGACCATTCATCTTTTTTGTCGAAGTTCTTTATGACCTATACATGTCCTTCTGGCTTTAAAGGTGAATTACATCTATCTCCTCTGGTCAAAGTCCTTTATGACCTTGCTAAGTCCTTCTAGCTTCTCAGGAGAAGATCTGTCCAATCCTATAATTTCCCTGGGTTTTTCACCTCTCGTCAAAGTCCTTTATGACTCGGCCAAGTCCTTTTGCCTTCTCGTGTGAGTGTATCCTATAATTTCTCCTATAATTGCCTTGGGCCATTCACCTTTTTGGTCAAAGTCCTTTATGACCTTGCCAAGTTCTTCTGGCAGCCATGTACTTCTGGCTTCAAAGTTGAATGTATCTATCTCCCCTGGTCATAGTCCTTTATGACCCAGCCAAAGTCCTTTATGGCTCAAGGAGATGGTTTGCCTAATCCTGCATAGACCTCATCATTCTAATGAGGGAGACATTCAACATCATACTAAGCTTGTGTTTGAAGTATGTCCACAATTTGCTTTTCTGTGGATATGTACTAGAGCTCTATTGCTCCTTTCTGCATCATGTCTTAGATGAAGTGACTCGACCATGTTCTTCTGGCTTCTAAAGCTATACTACTTCATGATTTAAGATACTGGCTGTAATATACTCTGCCTCTGCTTGTATATTCTTGTAGCCTCTCTTCACCTCCACATCTAGCTGTGCAACATAGGTACCACACGCTTTCGCTGCCATCCACTATACATACCTCGACTCAACCATAAACTGGTTCAGGGTGCTCATTGTAAAGAAGATATCATGCATGCTGTTCACTAGGTAAATCACAAAGCCAATCAAATGCTTGTATATCGTGGGATTCAAAACATCTAAATCTCCAATCCCAAGAAATAGTGTATCTACCAGAATCCTTCATTTCAATTTTTGAGGCCAACTCCCTCCGACACTGAATCAAGTCTTCCTATGGTAGTCGTGGATGCTCCCTCTGTCACAGAAACAAATCCTTCTGCCACTGTTGCTCCCTCTGTCATGTAAGCAAGTCCTTCTACTGTGGTCTCCTTAAGGAAAGGCACACTTCTCCTAGAGACTTTTTGTCTTTAAGCATCTTAACAATCTCAACCCATGACATCCTCTTGGAAGATTGCCCCCGGGCCCTTCCACTCCGCTTGACTATTTGTTCCCTCTAAATTGGAATCTCTTCTAGTCATCTGGCAATATCTTTGATGTCCTAACAATGTATACAATCCTCCCTCTCAAAAACCAATCACTCCTATGCAGTTTATGCTTGAGTCAAGAACTTGACCATCTGGTAATTGGAGGAAAATTATCCTTGCACTGTCTTGTCACAAACTTTGCTTGGTTCTTCCTGATGCAAACATCTATTGCCATAATCATTTGCCTTGGCAGCCTTCATGATGTACCTGAAAACCTCATTTAGGAGGTCATGGAAGAAAAAATTATAACCAAAAAAATACAAAGACAAGAGTCTGACCAAGGAATAATAATCAAGGGAGAAATATATGAAGTACTTCTCTTTTAAATCCTCTTGATCCTTGCCTTTTTGCGGAAATTAATGAAGTCCATCTACAATGTCATGAAGCTTGGAATCCTTGTCCTCTTCTAAGGTGGATGCTCATCCCCGTTCTCAACATCAACTGCTAATGCATGTTGCTTTCCTTTCTAGCATGATTTGTAAGGACTAGGGTTTCTTCAACCTACAGAGTAGGTTGCATCCAACATTCCAAGTCTTGCTCTAGGGTTTCATCTCACAAACCCTAAGATTTTCAACTCTTGTACCAAGCTTTCCTTTGCCTCCAATGCCCACACAAAGATGAACTCGTTTTAATCACTGTCAACTTGCTGGCCACTTGGCAGAGTCCTTGATCAACTTCTTAGGTCTGGGCTTATCCCTTCAACTCGCACACTCAAATACTCTGAAAAAACCTCTATCATATACCAATATGATCTAGCACCAAGAAGAATCAAGTAATGGTGCCCTCACACCAACAATATACCTTAGGCTCAACAATACAATACTAGTAGCATATACAAGGCATCTTCTACACATACTTGACCAGGACCTTCACTCAACAATACAAGGTTCATGATAGTATATGGCATTGGTATACTAGGAGCTTATATCTTTGCAGCTACAACACAAACCTTGATCAAATGAACGCTAGCAACAACACTTTGCAACAACACTCTGCCTTTGAACACATACTCTGCAATATAATGCAACAACTCCAAAGGAAATATCCCCAACCAGGCCTAAACTTAGTATACCAACAGTGTAACTATGGCCTAATATGTTCTTCCTTTGCGGCCTAAACAAGCCTTACATGTGCCCTTGTTTGCAACTTATGTAGTGTTGAAAATTGTAGTGAGTGAAGGTGTTAAGATATGGTGTGTTCTATGCTCATAGCAGTTTACTTCTTTTCATTATTATTTCCACAGATTAGCAATCACATATGCATAAAGTAAAGTGCAAATAGAACATTAAACGATCGACAAAAAACAAGCCAAGACAAGAGACACAAGATTTGGCGGCTAGCCAGGGATAAACCCCAATATAAACATTGGGTAAACCCTTTGATCAAATCTTCCTTTATCTTCAATAATCCAGCAGAGAGAAATAGTACATAAATTAGATTTACATTTGCAGCAGCAAACCCTAGATCAGTCCGAAACTAGGGCGGAGAATATCTCACAAACTGACCGTCGGATTGGCTCGATTCCACCACCAAAATGTATGACCTTCAGAGGAGATCCGGATGGACCTATAGCACAGCTCTAATGAGGAGATCTTCTGGTCCACGCAGGTCAAACTTCTCTTCTGCAGTTGCTGCCCTAAAATCTGCCACTGCTCCTCCACATGTGTGAGAAAGGTCTCTTTTTTGCGCAGTAGAGAAGAGCCTCTTTTCTGCATAGGAGAGAGAGAGAGAGATGTGAGGAAATGAGTGAGTGCAAATGAGGAAAAGTCCTCCTGTATTTATACACAACTGTGATGTTTGAATAGATGCGACTATTGGGCTTCTGAGCCTACATGAGTTGTAGGTCGGCTAGATAATTACTCCATAATCAAAATAAATTCATATCTCCATAAGTACTTATCGGAATCGGATGATCTTTAGATCAATCCTACACCTCTTGACGAGAGGAATCTAATAAAAATATTATCAACCATGAATGAGATATCCTCATGGAGTTTGGCCCCAATTGCCAATTTAACACTCCCTCTCAACTAGGGAGAACTGCATCTGCAATCTGTCTGTCTGTTGCTACTATTCATCCATCAAATGCACTGCCCTGTACAGGTTGACCCCTGCTCTATTTTGCTTGCTCTTGCTCTGTTCTGTTCTGCCCTGTTCTGATCTGCTCTACTCTGCTTTGTTCTGCTCTGCATTGTCCGAATTATGAAGAGGAAGAAATGATCGAGGATGTATCATACTGACTCCAAGTCAGTCTCAGAGTATGTACCACTGGTCCCAGACCAGTCTCAACCAACCCGAAGTCAGCGTCATAGTGGGTACAACTCTTACCATTGGTCCCAGACCAATATCATCCTCTACCGACTCAAAGTTAGTCTCAGAGTGCGTACCACTGGTCCCAGATTAGTCTCAACCAACCCGAAGTCAGTGTCATCGTATGTACCACTCCTACCACTAGTCCCAGATCAGTATCGTAGGCTCAGAGAGTGGACCACTGGTCCCAGACCAGTCTCAACCAACCCAAAGTCAGTGTCATTGTATGTACCACTCTCACTGGTCCCAGACCAGTCTTGCACTGACACAAAGTCAGTCTCGGAGTATGTACCACTGGTCCTAGACCAGTCTCAGCCGATCCAAAGTCAGCGTCATAGTATGTACAACTCCTACCACTGGTCCCATACTAGTATCGCAGGCTCAGAGAGTGTACCACTAGTCCCTGATCAGTCTCAACTGACCCTAAGTCAGCGTCATCGTATGTACCACTCTCACTGGTCCCAGACTAGTCTTGCACTGACACGAAGTCAGTCTTGGGGTATGTACCACTGGTCCCAGACCAGTCTCAGCCGACTTGAAGTCAGTGTCATAGTATGTACAACTCTTACCACTGGTCCCAGACTAGTATCATTGATCCTAGATCAATGAAGGTCATCCTAGCGTAGGGAGTACAGTAGATACAACGATGCGTCCATCTGTACTACTATGGTCCCTATCTTCATTTCCCTGCTCATTGATCAGACAAGAGGTACTTCCCATGAGTCCCAGATTGCATGGGTAGGATGCCTCGACAGGAGAACTAATCAATCTTGTCCTCATAGGAGAACTAATCATCCTGCTATATAAATGCCATGGAGAACACATCATCCAGGCCTCACAAGAGAACTAATCATCCTGCTACATAGTCGCCGCAGGGTGTACATGTATACCAGTAGGGGATGGTGAATCACCCTGTGATCATATGTCGCTCTAAGAAGTACCCCACACCCCTCGGAGCTCCCAGAGCTCAATGCATCATACAGGTCCCTCATCAGAGGGTCTTTGAACGACACCAAATCGTTCTCGGAAAGTAAAAAAATTGACCTTTCCTAGGGGCTTTGTCAGAATGTCGACAACCTGTTCATCTGTACTGATATGCTGGAGCCTTATAGCTCCCCGCTATACCATATCTTGAATATAGTGGTACCTGATATCGATATGCTTGGAGCGATCATGAAATACGGGATTCTCCGACAAACGAATCCCACTCTGGTTGTCACAAAGGATCATGGTGCTATCCAAAGTAAATCCAAATAACTCGCTGAAGAGCTTTCACAACCATACTGCCTCACAGGAGGCCATGCTAGCAGCGATGTATTCTACTTCGGCGGTGCTTAGAGTCACCGATTTCTGCTTCCTGCTCATCTAAGATATTGAAGCAAATCTCGAGGAGAAGCAGCACCCTGATGTGCTCTTACAGTCCTCCACATTGCCTGCCCAATCAGCATCCGTGTATCCAAATAGCCTCACAACTCCGACAGTGTATTTGAGCCCATAAGTGATTGTGCCACGAAGATATCTCAACAGAT
Organism: Pinus taeda; assembly: GCA_000404065.3. Lineage (NCBI taxonomy): Eukaryota > Viridiplantae > Streptophyta > Pinopsida > Pinales > Pinaceae > Pinus > Pinus taeda. Next base: position 44,528 of record APFE030131276.1, read on the forward strand.
TCTTAGCACCAATCCAATGTATATGGTGAGGTTCAACCATATGTTGACTCAATTATTGACTGCAAAGCATATGTCTGGACGCGACTTCACTAAGAACATCAATGCTCCGATGAGTTGACGACACTCAGTGGCATTTCGTAGAATGGGTCCAGCAGCGCTACCACTTAACTTCTTAAAGTCAAGCTCCATCGGGGTAGTTACAGGCTTGTAGTTCACCATACCGAATCTTTCCAATATCTTCACCACATATTTTCCTTGAGATAGGAAAATTTCCCTTGGCTTCTACCAAACTTCAAGTCCTAGGAAATAGTGCATCAGTCCTAGGTCCTTCATTTCAAATTTAGAAGCCAACTCCCTCTTACATTTATGAATGAGAGGGTTTGCACCTGTTAGGAAGAGGTCATTCACATATAGCACCAGTATGAGAGGTTTGTCATCCTCAACCTTAAAGTAAAGGTTAGGATCGACTTCACTCCTAGTGAATCCTAGCTTCATCAGATAGCTATCGGTCCTCTCATACCAAGCTTGGGGTGCTTGCTTCAGCCCATAGAGAGCTTTCTTCAACCTGCATACATGAGATTTTCGATCATAAATCTCAAATCCTTCGGGTTGCTCCACATAGACCTCTTCTTTGATCGAGCCATGCAAGAACGCGGTCTTGATATCCATCTGATGTAGATTCCATCCTTGCGAAGCCGCAGGGGCTATGATCAAGCTGATGGTGGTATATCTGGCTATAGTTGCAAATATCTCATCATAGTCTATACCTTCCTTCTGGGAGAAGCCACGAGCGACAAAACGAGCTTTATACTTTTCCATACTTCCATCAACGGCATGCTTTATCTTGTAAAGCCATTTAGAGGTGACAACTGATTTGTCTTGGGGTCTGGGAACTATTTCCCAGACATCATTCTTCATAATAGAGTCATATTCCTCAGCCATAGCATCCTTCCATATTTGATGCTTGACAACATCTGAGAATGATGAAGGCTCATTTTGTATGATCGTGCTCATGACAGACAAGTATCCTTGATACCTGTTAGGCTTCTTACTTTCACGGAAGGTTCCTCAGGGTGCAGCATGTCCTTCAGCATCATCGAGTAGCCCCCTAAGCCAAGAAGGCCTCTTCCTAGAAGAGGAAGGCTCAGGTGGATCAATAGGATCTATGGGTTCTTCCACATCGGGCATTGCTTCATCACCATTTTCTTTTGGTTCCCTGGTGCCATCTCCTTGAGAGCTCCTTAAAGGAGGAAGATTGTTCACCTTCCTGAGAACCATGTCTTCGTCAAAGGTGACATCATGACTAATCACGACTTCTCTTTGACTAGCTACATAGACTCTATAGCCCTTAGTATTTTCACCATAGTCCATGAAGATTCCTTTCTTCCCGGATGCACCCAATTTATTCCTTTTCTCTTTTGGCACATGAAAATATACAGGGTTTCCAAAAATTCTGAAATGAGATACATCAGGTTTCTTATCGGTGAACACTTATTCAGGAGTCTTGGAACTCAATGCTTGATGAGGGCATCAATTTTGTACATATACAACGGTGTTTGCAGCTTCGGCCATAGAAACTTCGAAAGACTTTGATCATGGAGCATGGCACGGATAGCTTCCACAATCGTGCGATTCTTCCTTTTTGCCACACCATTCTATTCAGGAGTATATGGTGTAGTAGTCTCCCTCTTAATGCCAGCCGCTTTACAAAAATCATGAAACTCGTTAGATTCATATTCCATCCCATTATCAGTCCTTAAGGTCTTGATCTTCTTTTTGGTTTGATTCTCGATCAAGGCTTTGAAGTGTTGAAACCAAGAGAACACTTCATCCTTCTTTTTCAAGAAGCATATTCGAGTCTTCCGGGAATAGTCATCTGTGAAGGTGAGGTAATATGAATATCCTCCTAAGGAGTTCACAAGCATCATACCAGATATGTCGGAGTGGATTAGTTGTAATATATCGGAGGTTTTGCTTTGGCTTGAGGGGAATGGTCCCCTTTTGAGCTTTCCTTCGGCACATCTCGGACATACACCTTCTTTCTCTACTCGGAATTTGGGCATCCTTGTCACCATTTGTCTTACATCGGGTAGAGCCTTATAATGAAGGTGGGCAAACCTCCGATGCCAAAGTTCGGACTGAAGAGATATGTCATAGGACATGACACCTAGCGGACTTCCATCGACCTGATATAATGAATCAACTCGAAACCCAAGAGTGAAGGCATCTTTAACATTATTTTTCCATATATGTACCTTGCCATTGCTGAAGGTTACCTTGTAGCCTTTGTCTTCCATTGCCGAGATGGGCATCAAGTTCTTTTTGAGGTCAGGTACATATAATACATCCTGTAAATGGATCATATTTCCTTGATTCAATTTGAGAGAGATTTCTTACACCTCTTACGAGATATTTCATATTGTCTCCAAGGACAATTTCCAGGTTCGTTTCTTTCTCTATCAGATTATAGAGAACTTCTTTGTAACCAGTGAAGTGCCTTGAGGCACCAATATCAATGAGCCAAATTCCCATTGAGTCCGTAGGAGCAGAGGTGGATAGAGCAGCTGGTAGATAATATTCATCCTGCTTATTATCTACAGTATTAGATTCATACCTGGAATTTCTTTTCCTCTTGAATGGTTGACCTCTTCCTTGATTTACGACACTCCTCTTACCTCTGCTATTAGATTTTCCATACCTTTGATTGCTATGAGAGGGATTTTGATCATCATCCTTGTGTGAGTCCTTTCTATCAAGACATTCCCTTGCATAGTGACCTGCTTTGTTGCAAATGTAGCATTGTCCTTTTCTTCCACCCTTAGGTTCGGCCTTTCTTTTAGATTTAGTCCCGGAATTATTTCTCTTCTTAGTATGAGAAGAAAAGGCAGCAGGAGATCCTTTAGTTATGGGCATTTCTTGCTCTTCTATCCTTGTTTCTTCTTGGATGCATCTAGCCATTAATTCCTTGAAACCAGGAATTACATTGTTGTTCAGAAGAGTGGTCCTGAACACGTACCATTCAGATGGTAATCCTCCAAGAGTCGTGAGTGCCATTTCCCTATCAGTAAGAGTTTCTCCGATATATAGGAGATCATTCCTGATCTCGGTGATTCGTAAGAAGTATGCTTGCATACTCTCATCTTTACCTTTTTTTAATTCCTTCAGCTTATTTCTGAGAAATAAAACTTGATTTGCATCATTTACTTTAAATAAACTCACCACTTTGTCGTAGATCTCCTTGGAGGTGTTTAGATCGGAGATGTAGGCCACCAAGCGTTTGTCAATAGAGTCCCTGATGATCTTCTTCGCTTTAACTTCCCCGTTCTTCCATTTGTTCCTGGCAGTAGCAGGTGCATTTGATGGAGGCTCAACAATATTGCCTCTCACATGATCCAACACTCCTTGATCCTCAAGGGTTAGATCGATAGACATCTTCCATCTGTGATAGTCAACTTTCTCACGGAGCTTGTCCTCAGCAGGAAAGAGTGATGACGACCCCATAGTTCTTTTAGGATAGCCTTACCAATCTTCTCTTCGGTGATTGCTCTTGGTCTTGCTTGGGCTTTGTCTTCACCTCAGCTCCAATACCATGTTAAGATATGGTATGTTCTATGCTTATAGTAGTTTACTTCTTTTTATTATTCTTTCCACAGATTAGCAATCACATATGCATAAAGTAAAGTGCAGATAGAACATTAAATGATCGACAGAAAACAAGCCTAGACAAGAGACACAAGATTTGGCGGCTAGCCAAGGATAAACACCAATATAAATATTGGGTAAGCCCTTTGATCAAATCTTCCTTTATCTTCAATAATCTAGCAGAGAGAAATAGTACATAAATCAGATTTACATTTGCAGTAGCAGACCTTAGATCACTTCCAAACTAGGGCATACAATATCTCACAAACCGACCATCGGATCGACTCGATTCCACCACCAAAATGTACGGCCTTCAGAGGAGATCCAGATGGACCTACAACACAGTTCTGATGAGGAGATCTTCTGGTCCATGCAAGTCAAACTTCACTTCTGCAGTTGCCGCCCTAAAATCTGCAACTGTTCCACATGTGTGAGAAAGGTCTCTTTTCTGCGCAGTAGAGAAGAGCCTCTTTTCTGCGCAGGAGAGAAAGAGATGTGAGGAGATGAGTGAGTGAAAATGAGGAAAAGTCCTCCTATATTTATACACAACTATGATGTTTGAATATATGCCACTGTTGGGCTTCTGAGCCTACATGAGTTGTAGGTTGGCTAGATAATTACTCCATAATCAAAATAAATTCATATCTCTATAAATACTTATCGGAATTGGATGATCTTTAGATCAATCCTACACCTCTCAACGAGAGGAATCTAATAAAAATATTATCAGCCATGAATGAGATGTCCCTCATGGAGTTTGGCCCTAGTTTCCAATTTAACAGAAGGTCTTCTTTGGCTTGTACCTTAGCCAAAAAGACCATGAGTTTGTCTTTCCTTTGACTATGGAGCGAGTTCATGGAGATGGTGAGTTTATTTCTAGTTTGCGAGAATAATATTCACAAGTTCATGCGTAGTGTTGGAGGATCAATTGCGTGGATCCTTCTTCAGTTTGACTACAAGATCAAGTGGCAGTTATGAGTGCAGATAGAATGAGTTGGAGCTAACTATTGATTGAAGCAAGGACAAGTCATGACTCTAGTTATGATTGGAGAGAGAACCAATTCAAACTTAGTTAACTTGTCGACCACTTGAGTTCAAACTTTGTACTTGCCAATTTTAGTGTGGATCGAATTTATAAAGGAAGGATGAATGCACAAAGGTTATTCGTTGTTGAGTGCACAAAGTTTTTTGTGAGATCTCTTTACTTGTGGTGTGTGCAGTCTTGAGGAGTAAGTGTCATGTGTTTGGAGAAGCCTTGCGCTAGGAAATAGGAGCAACAAGTGTGCACAAAAGTAGGAGCTTGGTGCGCTACAAAATTGGAGATTTTGTGCACAAGAAATAGGCCCTAGTGTGCTAGGAAATAGGGCTGCTAGTTTGGAAAGGTTTAGGAACAGAGATCACATGTTTTGTAGGGTGAGTCCAAGCTAGTTCAGCGAGAGAGCCATTATGTTCTCAGTGTGACAGATTGCCTTGTAAGAGATTAAATTGCTCAAGTCTTTCAATAAAATACTATAGCAAAGAAGTGTGTTTTCCTAGTTGGATTTCCCAAGAAATCTAGTGTGTAAAATTGTGTGATTGTGTTTTTATTTTTGTGTTTTTATTTCACTGCTTATAAGTCAAGAAATTTTGTATCTTGGTGCAAAGTAAACTAGTTAAGTTTTCAGAAAATCATCTAAGTAGTTGCAAAATTTCATGGAAAATTAACATGCTATCAGAGCAGAGATCAATATAAAGACCAGCACCAAGTTGATCATTAGTGACCAGCACAGATCAAAGTTCTGAAGAAGTAGTTCTTGGGATAAGCAAGATGTCGTTTGAAGGATTGAGAGCAAATCACTGTTTAAATGGAGCCTCAAACTTCTGCTCATGGAATGAGCAAATATCAATAGTGTTGGAATATCATGGGGTGCTTAAGTTTATAAAGCAAGCTGAAGTGCCACCTCAAGATCCCCAACAGTTGGCCCAAAATAACAAAAAATGTTACCAAGGCAAGGAGGATCATTCTAGAAGGGGTCAAGGACCATATCATTCCTCATCACCATGGGAAGAAGACAACATTTGAGATGTTTAAAGCCATCTTAGATCTATATCAGGGTTCCAGTGATGTCAAGAAGCTAAGAAGTATTAGGATGAGCAAAGGAGAGCCCATCGTCACATATATTTAAAGTTCACTTAGGTTTGGGATGAGCTAGGTGGTGTGGGAAAGACAATAGCATAAAAAGAACTTGTGAGTCTTGCGCTTCTAGGACTACATTTGTCTTGGTATGGTTTCCAGTATGTAGTGAGTGGTAGAGAATTTTTTTAGTTGGGAAAGGTTTTGGAGTGATCGTGTTTAAGAAGAAATCTGGAGAGGGACGAGAGATGGAAGATCAACGAAGGCATAGGACAAGGAGAACTTTGCCCTGGAAGGCAAAGGTAGTGAAGCCAAAGGCAAGAAGGGCAAAGGCAAGGATGAGACTAGTAAGAAAGGCGAGAAGAAGAAGAAGGATCGTAGCAATATCAAGTGCTTCCATTGCCATGAGTTCGGGCACTATGCCACTAAGTGTCCTAACAGGGAAGAAGACAACATTTGAGATGTTTAAAGCCATCTTAGATCTATATCAGGGTTCCAGTGATGTCAGGAAGCTAGCTCTCAAGGAGAAGCTAAAAAGTATTAGGATGAGCAAAGGAGAGCCCATTGTCACATATCTTTAAAGTTCACTTAGGTTTGGGATGAGCTAGGTGGTGTGGGAAAGACAATAGCATAAAAAGAACTTGTGAGTCTTGCGCTTCTAGGACTACATATGTCTTGGTATGGTTTCCAGTATGTAGTGAGTGGTAGAGAAATTTTTTTAGTTGGGAAAGGTTTTGGAGTGACCACGTTTAAGAAGAAATCGGGAGAGGGGCGAGAGATGGAAGATCAACAAAGGCATAGGACAAGGAGAACTTTTCCCTAGCAGGCAAAGGTAGTGAAGCCAAGGGCAAGAAGGGCAAAGGCAAGGATGAGACTAGTAAGAAAGGCGAGAAGAAGAAAAGGATCGTAGCAATATCAAGTGATTCCATTGCCATGAGTTCGGGTACTATGCCACTAAGTGTCCTGAAAGGAAGAAGGGGTCCAATAAGGATCATGTGGTTGCATTAGTCGAGGTAGATGGCTTTGCTTCTCAGTTCGAGAAAGACTTCTCATTGATAGCTTGCATGGCAAGCTTAGTAGGCAGCAACACGTGGTATATTGATTCCGGAGCGTCTTTTCATATGACCGAGAATAAGGAATATTTTAGGCAGTTGGAGTAGAAGGACATGTAGATTCATATCAAGGTAGGAGATAATGGAAAGTACGCGACTAGGGGAGTTGGTACTGTCAACTTTGAGAGGGAGTATGGGAGCTCTATTTCATGGCCTGAAGAAGATCCTTGTTTCGGTGGAAAACCTAGAATACAAGGGTTATGATGTCATCTTCAGTAGAGGTAAGGCTTACCTCAAGCATCTAGCTTCTGGATCAGTGGAGCAGATAGGTGTGAGGAAGAAGGATCTCTACATGTTGCGGTTGAGACATGTGCAACCTTGAGCAACAAGGCAGTAGGTGGGCAGAGTAGAGATGTAGGAGAATTTTGGCACAGGTGCATGCGACACTTGCATCATGAGGCGCTGAAGATCCTACAACAAATAACCACGAGGCTACCACATTACAGTCTTGACAAGAGTGGACTGTGCAAGGAGTGCACGCTTGGCAAGTATGCCAAGTCATCTTTCCAAGGCCGAGACAATAGAGCCAAAGGGATTTTGGAGCTAGTACATTCATATGTACGCGGGTGTAATATTCCTAACCCAGAATATTCCTCAAACCCGAGCAAAAACTCCAACCAAATATGTGCAAATGATATAATAACCCAGAAGTGATAAAATAACAGTGGAACAACATATAATAATGTAAACCGGGAATATAAACAGATACACAAGAAATGCAGCAAGAAATGCTAAGCCATTTTATTATACTGAGCAATAAATGGGTACAAGAGGTGATTAGACAGATGGCACCTTGACTTGCACAAGGCAAGTGAAGAAATACTCTCAGAATGACAAGAATGGCCTCTCTGCGAGGATGCTGCTGTTGTGCTGCTACCGTTGCTGCTGCTAGAAAACAAATGATGATTTGGGCCTGCTCCCCTCCTTAGAAAAAGCTGAGACTCTGGATTCGGGCTCTACTCAAGAAACCCAAAAAACCCAGAAAGCTTTCCTGGAATGGCCTCACACTCATCTGCATCCCAGCTGCTGGAAAACTGCCGTGCTGCTGCTACTGCTGGAAAATGAATGAGGATTTGAGGTTGCTCCCCTCCTCAAAAAAGGCTGAAACTCTGGAATCAGACTCTACTAAAAAATCCCAGAAAAACCCAGAAAGCTTTTTTGAAATGGTCGATCCCTGAAAATCACCCCCTTGGAGCTCTGCGCAGTTCCTCAAAGACGCTGATGAAACTGCTGTTGAAATGCTGATGAAACTGCTGCTGAAATGCTGATGAATCTACTGCTGGAATGCCAATGGAAATACCTTGCCCGAGCAGGCACTCGAAGTCCCCCGGGGCTAAGGGTGAGATCTCCAAACGGAGACACTCAATGCACTAAACATGCTGCAGACTAGCTAAACAGCCAGCATGCTCTAAGTCGAAATGACTATCACAAATGCTCATAACCAGAATGATCCAAAATGAGGGGGCTTCTCTCTATTTTATAGCCTCTGCCTTTCACAATCCCTAGGCTCACCTCCTCCTGCGTGATTCCCCTCTTGCCATATGTTCTTCCCTCTTGCGCAGTCCCTCCATGTGTCTGCGTGGGCTCCATTTCTTCGTCCCCCTTGGCTCCCCTCTAAGTCACAACGTTGTGCTACTAGGAAGTGACTTTTTATTCTAAAAGTTAGTTATGTCCCCCGTCTTCACTTTTTTTATTTACAAATAACTATAGAAGGCAAAAATTGAACAAAATCGAATATTCCAATAAGCCATGGCTAATTAGGAATATTACAGTCTCCCCCGGCAAAATGTTGCTTGTCCTCAAGCAACTGAAGTGATGGATGCTGCAAGATCTTCTCACTCTCCCAAGTGGCATCCTCATTCGACAAATTCTTCCACCTCACCAAGAATTCCCGGACCGTCCTGCTCCGCAGCTGCCTCTCCCTGATATCAATGATAGCCTCCGGGTGCAATACCAAATGCCCCTCATCATCCATGGGTGGTAGCTCATCTGTCACTGTCACCAGTTGCCCCAATGCCTTTTTCAGGCATGATACATGAAAAACGTTAGGAATCTTGCTGCCTTGGGGCAACTCCAACTCATATGCAACCTGTCCAATCCTGCGTATCACCCTGTATGGCCCATAAAAGTGGGGCTTGAGCTTCTCAGCCCCCTTTTGCTTCAGTGACGACTGTCGGTATGGCTGTAATCGTAGGTAGACCA